>JAMQGT020004272.1:27500-67892 GCA_024447675.2 Pterophyllum scalare | reverse complement strand
TTATGTCCTGTACTTCGTTCAGTTACGTATTGCTCCTTGTGGCTTTGGACAACATCTGAGGAACACTAAATTTGCCATATCTGAGCCATAAATGCCTAAAGTGCCCCAGGTGTGTCTGCTATATGGGAATTTATTTTATGTTTACACTTCCTGAACTGTTAAACTTGTTCCTGTACTGGAATCGCCAAACTCCGAGAAGAGGACGGCTCAGAATTCCCCTGAGAGTCTTCAGATTTTAAAGCAGAGACATTTCTGAGGATGTTTCAGGACAGTGAGGCCAGTTTATAGAGAGAGTAAGTCCCTCCACAACCTACGCTTCAGACAATAAGCCAAGACTTTCAGAAGTGCTCCAAATCATCACTTAAGTAGATTTTAAACTTGGTGAAATTAAAGGGTGTGGTCTGAAACTCAGTTCAAACGTCCCAGCAATACATTTCATTACTTGACTGACGTATTGCTTCAGTTAGCTGCAGGATGGTTGCTGTGCGTTTCCATGGCTACAGAGCATCACTCGCTCTCTCTCTCTCTCTCTCTCTCTCTCTCTCTCTCTCTCTAAGCTGGCATACGCTAACGACACAGTTGATTTGTTGCTGGTCTCGGCAACCTTGTAAGGTGACGATGAGGCGCGGGCCCCGTGTACGCGGCGGCGGCTGGACTGCTGGTGATAATTAGTCTCTGTAGTGGCGCCGCTCTGACTGGGTGCACATGTTCCAGCTGTCACAGGTGTATTCTGGGAGATGCGGTTTGGTGACAGCCATGACAGCACCATCTGGACCTGTCCGCATCGCGGGGAGGCAGAGTCTACAGTGACAAGCTGCAAGCAGCGCTGGGAGACTATGAGATGAGCATGCACGTGCTTATGAGGGACTTGTGTGTGTGTGTGTGTGTGTTTGTGTGTTCCCTTGTCTGAATATTGGGCATGTTAGCGGGAGTGCATGTTGCATGGTGTGTGAGCAAATGCAGATTTTTTTTTTAACACAAATTCAGGTGTGTGATTGTGTGTGTGAGATTCTGAGCGTATCATGTGGCTTCAACTGATAAATTCATGTTGCTTCAGTATACAGATAAAGTGTGTGTGTGTGTGTGTGTGTGTGTGTGTGTGTGTGTGTGTGTGTGTGTGTGCGCGCGTGCTGTAGGTGGAAAGCTTTAGTCTTGGATCTGTGTTTCATCCTCTGTGTCTATATCTGGCAGTCCAGCAGGAATTCATGCTGCTTTCAGACACGTGTTTACAGAATTCATACGTGTGTGTGTTTGTGCGTGTGTGATCTGACTGTGCTGTGAAAGCATGATGTTGTGTCTTTGCTTTTCAGCCCTTAAATGATAATATGTCTATTAGCAGACTGCTTCATTTTAAGTGTTCCTCTGCTGATTCTATATCCAGCAGTCCAGCCCAGGACATTCATGACCACATGTGCACTACAAGTAGTCATAATAACACCCCCTTATCACCAAAATGATGTATTAAATATAGGCTGCCATAGACTGTATATAAAAGATAGGCATATCCAGTGTGAAAATGGGTGTTGTCACCCTGGCTAGGCCCATCTCATTGCTTGGCTAATGACTTGTGATTACCAAGTTATTATCCTATAGCAGGGGTGGCCAACTCCAGGCCTCGAGAGCCGGTGTCCTGCAGGTTTCAGATGTGCCCCTGATCCAACACAACTGAATTAAATGGCTGAATTACCTCCTCAGTATGCAATCAAGTTCTCCAGAGTCCTGCTAATGACTTCTATATGTGATTCAGGTGTGTTGGATCAGGAACATATCTAAAACCTTCAGGACACCGGCTCTCGAGGCCTGGAGTTGGCCACCCCTGTCCTATAGGAACCATATGTTTTTCTAATGCTCTTCAATTCCTATGGACCACATATCTAAGAAGGATGTCACCCACTGATTTCTGGGTGCATTTTAAGCCTCAATGTAAGGGGTCATTCTGCCACCATTTTTTAAAATTTTTCATTTGTGTTTATTTGTTTATTTATTTATTTGGAGCCAGAAGTGACCGTATTTGGACCTGAGGGTGGAGACCTAAGTTATTAGCTAGTACTCGCTAGCTTGGTTAGCAAGCTGCATCCAAAGAATGTATGGTTGCATGACACAGACACAGATACCGCTTAATTAATCCAAATGAAATCCTGTAATTTCACTCCCTCACTCAAATTGAGGTAGCAACTTTTTGTACAGATTTTACCACAAACGAGTTATGATCTTTGTCCGATAAATCCAATAAAAAAATGGAATAACTCCACAATAATAATTAAGAGGTCCAGTTCAGTGACTCATTAGTGGAGGTGAAGACAAGCAGACAGACAACAACCGTTACAGCTGTTTATGCAGCATGAAGCTGTCAATCAAAGTGGACACGCCCCAAACTCAAAACAAAATTGCACTGCTATACAAAATTCCTCCAGTGGTTTCTTTGCAAAGCTTTGCTTTGGAACCACAGCAGTTCCCACCAACTTTATTTATGAGTTCCAGTACTCTCAAAAAAACTATATGTGAACACAAGCACAAGAACCTGCCAGTGGGCTTTGTTCACATGATTGCTGCAAATCACCAGCTTGAAAGTTATCGCTGTCCAGATGATGGAATCACACCAGCGGTTTCCTGACCTCTTCCAGCTGTTTGTAAGTTCTGCAGCATGAATGCCTCCTGAGTCATAATGTAAGCATAAATCTGCAACATGGCTCATCACTTATGTGAACCTCTAACTTTTCACAAGGACCACCACCAGGACAATATCTGCAGTTATACAAAAAATCTATATACACAGCATATGGTAAGATACAAATTAAATATAGTTAACACTATAAAACTACTCCATCAGATTGTATGAATGTGACTGAGAGTCAGCTTCAGATGCTTGTCAGTCTGAGCTCAAAGCCTTTGTTCCTGCACGAACATGATGGACGTGACGCTGCTGCTGCTAGCTTGCTTGTGTGTGTGTGTGTGTGTGTGAGCGTGTGTGTGAGCGTGTGCGCGTGCGCATGTTTGGGAGAGATGAAAAAGCAGAGTAGATGAAACACTGTCTGTGCATGTATATGTGTGCACAAGCGCGTGTGCGTGTGTGTCTGTGTGTGAGATGGGGGGGTAGTGTGGTGGGGTGAGGTGTTGCCCGTTATACTGAGCCTCCCTCTGGGCTGGTAGCTCTGGAAGCTCTCTGGAAGCTCACTTCACTCAGATACATGCAGATCAAACGCTGCATTGATCTCTGAGCTTCATAACACACATACACACACACACACACACACACACACACTCTAGCTCCAACACTAGTTCTACCAACACCCCCGTCCTTTCCACCAGAAGCTGTGTGAAATATGAAACACATGTTAATTATGATCACGCCAAGTGTCAGTTACCGCTCACTGTTAAACCTTTTTTCCTTCCATCCGGGGGAAAGTAAAAAGAGCTCTGCGGCTTATTTCAAGATCACGGTTGACAGGTATATATTTGTGCCAAGGTTGTTAATTTAGAGTTCCTTGACAATAGAGGGCAGAAAAGCTGCACAATGTGACTAATATCACCTGACAGAGTCATCGCCAATGCATCAGCTCACTGTGACTCCCACGGCAGCATGAACATACCTCTGAAGCAGCATGTCCTCCTGAATCATAGTCCAGTATCCCCTCTACTTTTAGCACTGGTTTGATCTCCACCAACTCTTTAACTATTAAGATAATCCACTTTCCTCACCTGTTAGCCTCTCACTCTTTCTGCCAGTGGTTTGGTACATTCATTTTATAATCACAGCAGCAACTTCCAGGACCCACTTAAGATGCTGTCATTGGATTATACAAACTAGGGATACAAGTCATGGTTGTTTCCCCAACAGAGAGAGTGGAAAGGATATTAACTGAAAGGATATTAATGATGGGGAGTGTGGGTTCTAGTGTACTACCAAAAATGTGAGTGTCCTCCACCTGTAAAACCATTCCTGCTTTTTTTTATGGGGGGGGGGGTTGTCTCATTGTTGCCCCTCTAGTGCACCTGTTGTTAATTTCATTAACACCAATGATTAATCACCCCCTCTGCTACTTAACTGACCCGATCAATATCTCAGAAGTTTAATTGACTTGATGCTAAAGTCTGATTAAAAGTGTTCTTTTAATTGTTTTGAGCAGTATAGTTACTAAGTGTATTACTGCTTGTTGTTTTTTTTAAGATAACTTTTGCATTTAGAACTTGGGCTATTTAAGCATCAAATAAAGTATTGTTTCCTTGTTTTGTGCAGAAGCTTCATAAAAGGTTTATACCAACATTCTTCTGTGTGATTACTACCCAGCCTTCATAATCACATTGGTGATAGTTTTTAACACATCGTGTTTGCCACTGACAAAATGATTTACAGGTTTCATTTGCCAGGATTCATGGTAACACGAGAGAGAGATAAAAACTCACCTCCAGGGGATTTAATTGTCTCCAGAGACACATAGAAGCAGCACCCAAACCAACACATGCTGATCTGTATGCCATTAGCGGTGTGTCAGTTTCTGCAGCTTTCACCTGCAGTCCAGTAATCTACAGCAGAGATAGACAACAAATGGAAAATGTTTTCTCTCATTTCATTCAAATACTTTGCTTATGCATAACAATCGTGTGAAGAGCCCTTGATTTAATTAACATCCCCCTGGCTGCAGTAAACAGAAGCTTAACGCCAGCGACAGACAAACAGCAGGATCAGTTTGATCCACAGCAAACTGACAGAGCTAGCTTCAGTCCAGCGCACACTCTGCTCTGTATTCCTGCTGCACACGTGGACTCACAGCCGCTGTGTTCTGAATTAAGTCACTCCCAACACTTTGGTCCACAGCATGAAAGATTCTGTGAATATTCATGATCCTCAGAGGGTGAATTTGAATAATTTTGGGTGACCCTCTGTGACCTTTCCTTCAGCATGAGAACAAGGTTTTCACTCTCACTCTGGATTTAGTTTCATGGACAAACTGTGCAAAAGTATTTGGACAGTATTTGGACAACCAGGGACAAAGTTTCTATGGGTGCTGCCATTACCCACACTGCCATAGTCCATCCCCTGATTTAAGGAATTGGGGTAAAAAAAAAAAAGCTGCTCATCACAGGGTTAGATCTCATATGATTAATATAAATAAACAACAAGAAACCACAAAGACAAACAAAATGAACCAGAAACTGCTGCCAGTGGCCCATATCAAACAGCCACTGTGACGGCACTGTGTCAGAGCCAAATCTGGCTCCCCCAGATATGTTAAACTGTTTGTCTTTTACAGTAAATCTAATACTTTCAATATCTTTTAAACAGATACTGAAATTCAGACATGGCCTGAGACTGAGAGTTGGTGTTACAGTCTAAATGGGAAAGCAGTCTCTGCAGGGAGCTGGCTTTATGAATGCTGAACTGACATATAAAGAAGGCCCTTTCTTGCATTTCTGACATTCTTTGTAACTACAACTTTTAAATCAGAAAATCCAGACCAAGATCATCAGTACACAGCCTGATAACTTTACTCATTACAATATTAAAGCAAAGTTGTTGTTTGTTTTTTAATGGAATAACATTTTAATCTCACTCACCACATTTCCATGAAGCTTTTATGGACAGTCCCCAGAGGATGAACTTTGTCCCTTTTGGACACTCTTTCCTATGATGCCACATTTAGAAATTTCATAGACATTTACACCAGGAGAAGTAGACTGTGTGTCCTTAAGAAACAGTAAAAAATCCAGCAAAGCCCTGACAAAGGACCTGACAGATGCATCTGGACCTTCGGCTGATCCGTGTTCACTGAAGCCTCATCAGAAATGGTCTCAGTGGATGGGCGGCTGTCAGGAAGCCATTCTTAAGGAAGGGAAATGGGGAGGAAAGCCTGAGGAATGCCACATTACACAAGAACTGAACTGAAAAATCAGTGGCAACAGGTCCAATGGAGGGATGAATCCAAATTTGAAACTTTGAACATAGAACATAGAAAAGTATCATTCAATTGTGATCCACCATGCAATACCATCCGGAAAGCATCGGATTTTTAGTGGCCTTATATTCAGTCACTGAATATCAAATGCATACCTGGATAGAAAAATACCAATACAAATGCAATACCATACATAAATCCAAAGAAGAGCTTTGACTGTCCTTCAGGAATTCTAGAGAACTATTGCTGCAAAGAAATTATAGACAGCTGCCTCAGAGAGTTCAGGCTGTGTTGCAGAATAAAGTCAGTCACACCAAATATTGACTTTCAAGCTCATTACAACTGTACAGACACTATTTTCGCCTTATATACTGTATTTTATGTTTGTTTGGACAATAAATCATTGCACCTAATTCCCATTTTACTGGCAAAATATGAAGAAATGAGAGTTGGCCCAGGACTTCCACAATACTGCACACATTCCACAATACTGCACACATTCCACACATGCATACATATATTTTTAGGTTTTTGCATTAAATATTTATCTTTTCATTTGCTCTACATTTGTTCATTGTTTGTTTTTGATTTCATACACATTTGTATATATGCATTATGTTTTTTAAATGAATTATGAAATAAATATTTTGTATATATATATATATATATATATATATATATATATATACATACATATATATAGTTTGCCCTTGTAAATCTTAGTTTATATCCAAATTGAAATACACAATAAAATATATAACGTCGCAGAAGAAAAAGTTTTCCATAACACTCAAACATTCTGTTTCTTCCATACTTCATGACAAGTCTTCAAACTCAAACTTTATTGATAAATTGGCTGTAAGTTGTAAGCACTACAGCGTGCACTGAGGGATTATCAAAGACAGAGACGAGACTGTCTGCATCACTGCACAGTAAGACGTATTTTCATTTCAAACTAGATTTCCAATCAGAGCCATCTCCCTGTTGAAGCCTCTTTTCTGTGTACTTGGACTCATTTTGAAGAGCTCGACTGCTCTCATGTGAAACCCCACCGCATGCTGCTGAAGGATGACACGCTCGTCTGGCTGACGACACACCTCATGGAACCTGCACGTCTCTGCAGACCTGACTGGGAGAAGTTGACAAAGGCCAGCAGTCCAGAAAACATGATGTTTTGTGTGGTTGCTGCTGATTTCTCAGCATCGCTTTATGTGTTGTTTTGTTTGTTTTTTCCCCCTTACAGAGTGTCAACAGTAACCAACCCTCCCTCCCCCTAATTGCCAAAATGTGACCATACCCCCTCTCAAATCACACTGTCAAGTCTGAGTCTCCCCCCTGATTTTCCTGCCAGGCTCCCTGCTCTGGTGGTGTCATTCCTCCTTCTCTTCTCTTTGATGAAGAGGAACTGGATAAGCAATCAGGGCACCAGACATACCCCCCCCCTTAGAGTACACATGCACAACAAACACACAGCCTGCAGTGACTCCCAGGCCTCCCTAATCCTCTAATTCGTTCCATTTTTCCAAGCGGGCAGTGAAGTAGTCGCACTCAGACACATCAAAGACACACTGTAGCACTTCTTGTGTGTGTGCGTGTCACTGAGAGAGCTGATAAGGTGCCTGTTGCATGTTTTGTGTATGTGTCTGTTTGCCATGTGGGTTATGTTTACAGACAGTCGATGAGTTTCAGCTTCGACATGCATGAGCAACACTGTGGATTCCACACATAAACACACACACATACAGCACTGAACCACTCTGCTGAGACAAAACCCCAAAAATATTATTTAAAGTTTGATTTAATTTCAATAACCAACGAGTCAGTTTGTTTGAGAGGGATTTAAAGTTTCCAGGTGAGTGAAGTGTTGAGATGATTTGGATCAGTGTTGAACTCCAAATTCACCTCACAATCCATCACTTTTTTTAACAATACGCAATCAGATCCAAAAGTGTTTGGACATTTAAAATTTAATTTAAAATCCAGCGACGTTGAGTACAAACAATAAAGATGCGATTGAGCCTGGTCCTGTGCCAGTTGCCCAGGTTTTTGATTTTTTCGAGAGAGGTTTTGTTTATTTAAATATTTCATGAAAATCTTGGTTTGCCTTATGTTTATATCGGTCCTCATATATTTTCCCTTTTGGTAAATTTACTCATGTTCTTAACTCATAGTGCTTTAGTTTATTTTGTTATTCTTTGTGATCCCTGGGTTGTTAATGTTTGCGTTGTTTCACGTTTTTTCTCTTTAAGTAAACTTAGTTTAATCCCAGTTCCCCTTTTGCTTTTGAGTTTATTCCTCCCTCAGCATTCCTCCCTTCTTGTGCCAAGTGCCCTGTATTAGCTCCTGTCTCTTCCTCCCTGTTTCTGTTTCTCACTTCCTGTTTAATTTTATGAGTCTGTGTTTCTTGTGCTTTGCTTTCAGTGTTGCTTCCTTTGTCTCATGTGTTGTGATTCTGTTCACCTGTGACTAGTCCTCCCCAGCTGTCTCCAGTTCCTCTAATCACCCTCCTGTGTGTATATTGTTGCTGTCTCCCCATGCCCTTGCTGAGATCATCTGTTTCTGGACCCCAGTGTTTCCCACTCCAGAGAGTTTTGGAAGTCCTTAGCTCTGTTTCCAATTTTATGTTTGGCCCTGGATGCCTGCCATCAGTTAGATAAAGACTTGATTTCAGTTCACCTTGCTTGTATCAACACATCTGCATTTGGGTCCTGTTCTTTACTAACGGTCTGCAGATCATTGCATGCAGACTTTCAGTTTTAATTCAAGAAATTTAACCAAAGTATTACTTTTACTGTTTAAGAATTATAGATCTGTCCCCAGTTCACCTCCACAGGGAATACCTATACAACAAATATAAAAAATTTGAAGGGCATTACAATTTATAAAATAAGTTGATTTCAGAGCTCAATCCAGAGTGCTGACACGATCGGCGTCTCAGGCTCATCACCAGAGCATTGAATAAATGTCGCGTCTTATGGAAAGTGTAAAGCAGGTAAAACAATCGGTCTTGCCTACATCTTTACTGTCATAATGTGTAGATATGTCTGCTAGTACACAGATGAAACTCTACTGTAGGCATGTGTGATGAATGCAACATCATTACTGGCTCATATGTTTGTCTGCTCAGCAGCAGCATCTTTGGTGTTACAGAATCATCCCATAAATTTCTTTGCCGTGCCTTTCATTTAGCTTTCGCTAGAGGTATAACGCTAAGAGTGGTTAAGAGTCAAATTTAATGTTTGTCATCTGCAGTGTAAAATTAAAAAGGAGTAGTTTCGGGGTGTGTTCACTTGTTTTTACACATTTAACTGTTGTTTTAAACTCTCAAACTAGTAGAAGAAGCATCTTTTTTTGCTTTTGGTAAATCTGAGGTAAAGCAGTAGCTGTTTCTGTCATGCTCTATGGAACATTAAAAATGTTGAGCTCCAGTAAATCCAATACTTTTCATGTCTGCTTCGCACATAAGATTCTTACTTTTTAAAAGAAATTGAATTCAGTTGCTGGACTTGGTTTTACGGTTTGAGTGGGTCGTGGCATGCAGCAGCACCCAGTGAGCTTGACTTCATCTAATGAATATGGTGATTCACATCTGATAAAAGTCCAAATGTTCTCTAACTGCCAGTTAAGAGACATAATAATAGAGGTGAAGACAAAACATGGAGGTTTGCCCGGTGCTCCTGCCGTTTTCAGGTCAGCTGAAAACAACTTATCAGGGATGAAGCATTATATCCCCCCGTGTGCCTCTGACCTGAAGGAAGTGCATGCTGGCACTCATTCATCAGTAATTGCTTGCCCAGTGTAGTGCTGACCTTTCACCTGCTGGCATTCAGACATAACACATTTTCACTTCATGTTTCAGAATGCTGCTCCTTCTGTCTGTCATTGTGAAGGATGTACTGAGTAGTTAGAATGCTGCTTCCACAACAATGCATTAGTGAGAACAATAAACAATTAAACTACAGGGTATTTTACTGCAGATCAACTACTTTTATCTAAGAAACTTCACATACCTTTTGCCTTCACTCAGGTTTTATTTTAAATTATTTTAAATTTTGTAATTTAACCATGGAAGTAATGGCTGTGAGTTATTTTGCCTTCACTATTTATAAGATTTGCGTTACTGAAAAGAAGCCAATAAAGCCATCTCCAATTCAAAGCTTCTGCTCTCTCCAAGCATTCGTCTTTATTGCAGTGCACAAAAGAACGTATATTTGGAATCTGCATGACAATAGGCCTCAGTTTAGTGATGAGACAGTGAGAAAATGGAGATGGTTGGATGTGCAGAGCCTAACACATTACAAAACAAATGACAATATAAACATAGTTATTGTGGAGAATATAATTAAAGTTTGGAATTACAGTGTAATGTATCCTTTCAATGTGGTGCTGGTGATATTAGAGCAGCATATTCAACAGTGTTTGGCATACTTTGCATTTGTACAAGAGAATGAGATCATCCACAGTCCCGTTTCTCCTACTTTGAAAGCTCAGTTGTTGCTGAGCAGCTAGCCCTGACCCTTCACGTCTTGAGTTTCCCAACTGGCTGACTTGTCTTCAATATTATTCAACTGCTTCAGTCTCTCGTCCTGTGGTTGGTTGTGCTCCAACTCTACCATCATGGACTACAGCTGGCGATTGTAGTCATTTTCCTGCTTTTGTGAGCTTGGGGGCCACATTCAAAGCAGAACCTGCAGCAAGTGGAGAACTGGTCCATGTGCAACTACTGAGGATGTCAAGCAGAACGATGACTATCTTATAAACTGTTAGTGTGTGCACCCCACCCAACTCCATCGTTAACACTACAAACAAAATTCAAACCCTTGAGAAAGACAGCTGAACCATAAATATCTTCCCAGGCACTGTCTCAAATATGAACTCAGTTCACTACACACTAATATTTAACCTCAGCAGCTGTACTTAGGGGTCATTAACAATTATCCACATTTTCCAAAGTGTACAAAGAGTACTCTTTTTCAGACCTCTCTCCACAAAAGTGTACAAAGAAAATGTTGATCTTTTTTCATTACATTTAATTTCACCTGGTTCTTTGGTATTTTAATGTAATAGGAAGTATTAAAAACACATCCTGGTGTTGAAAAAATCTTGATAAATCTTGGTACCAAATATACTCTTTCCTATCTATTAAAACATTGTATTGTTGCACTAATAAAAATCCATCCATCCATTCTCTTCCGCTTATCCATTTCAGGGTTGAGGGAGGGCTGGAGCCTATCCCAGCTGTCATAGGGCAACACCCTGTAATTAAAAGATATACCTATATATTAGAATTTATAGGGTGCAATAAAATGATTTGAATTTTAATGTAAATGTGTACTGCACTGCATGTTCTCAAAATGTACATGTCACCACACTATACACAGTGACAGTGGAGCAATTTGTCATCTAGTCTGTGCTAAAAAGGGATTTCTGGTATTTGCCAAGAAAAATGTTGCTGGTATTTAAATTGTTGTAAATTACTTGTTGACCTATAATCTTCAAGCATATCTCAAACATCATCTCTTATGAATGATATCAATTCATTCTGAGTTATAAAAAATATTCCTGTCACATGATAGAAGCTGCAATCAGTGACTTCATCACTAGGCCTTTTCAGAACCCCCCCCCCCGTGACTTTTTTTTTTCCCCAAAAAGTGACTAGCAACAAATTTAGGGACTTTTTCCGACAACATCAGGGATTTTTAGAGAGTTTTGGAGATATGCCGGTGCTGTGCCCAAAATATGATCTTCTGCCAAAAAGTGATTTCCGGTATTTGCCAGAAAAAAATGATTGGTTGTATTTTAATTACTGTAGATTAATTTTTGGCCTAAAAATCTGTGAAATCTGTGTCAAACGTATCTCTCATAAATGATATTATGTCATTTTGAGTGAGAAACAGTACTCCTGTCACAAGGTAGAAGCTGCAATCACTTCTTGGCAAAGTGACTTTCATGTATTCTTTATTAATGAGGGTTAAAAACTATCATTGACATTAAGCCACTCAGTTCATCTTGTGTTTGACAAAAGTCATTTTTAGCTCCTCCACCTTTAGTGCTACCCTCCTCTTTAGCGACCTTTCTTCTATAGAAGGTCTGAAGAACGGACATCATATAGAGCCAAAGATTGAAAACACTGTCCAAACCCAAGTCTGCAGCTTTTAGCTCACAGCAATTACAGGTATATGCACTGACCTCATTACTTTAAACTTTGGCCATGTTTAATATTGTCATCCATTATTTTAATACATACACAACAGGGAATAGAGAAAAGTAGAATACCCCGTAGTTAAACATAAGGAGCAACACAAGTCATTTCTCTAAACTGGGATATACAGTACTCTTGCCTCAGATTTTCTCTCTGGTTTGGCAAATTGTGGCTACTCTATCATAAACTGATGCAATTGTGTAGCATGTTACCTTCTGCTTGATTCACCGGTATTGCTGAACCAGGCCATCTCTGGATGGGAGGCTGACAGCAGCATCCCAGAGCTGTTAAGATTATGCCACGCTCAGGCTACATGATAATTTTACCTGTTATGATGGTTGATGCGTCACATTAGCTGTTCAGAGTAACAGACTACATGATGCTTAATCAATAAAGGAAGGGCGTGCTAGTTAGAGTTTCCAGGAAGTGAATGTAAACAAATAATGGCAGCTGAGGGGTGTGTGTGTGTGTGTGTGTGTGTGTGTGTGTATGATGCTAGCTGTTTAGTCAGTTTCACACTTCCACCTACTTCCACCTGTGTTATGACTGAGGGCCTTATTTATTGTCACAGGAGTGGGGGCTTGTCCGGGGTTCCCGGTATCACGAAGCTCCCCAATCTAGAGTTAATTTTCATCCATTATGACACACAATCAACTGTTGTGCACAATACCCATTTTTGTTCCCAAGCAAAAAATGATGCCTTACATTGTCAGAGTCAGGCCATAACTGTGCTGAAATCATTTAATCTGAACCCCAACATTAAAGCAAACAGTCAGCTTTGGTGGCGTTACACCTGAAACATCCTTTTCTGTGTAGGTTTGCAAATTTAATTATCTGTCATTGGAAAATCATAATTCCAATTCATGCAGTGTGAGGAGGAGAGCAAAGGTTTAACAGCAAAGGATATATGAAAATAACAACTATGAAAACTGCCAAACTTACTGTACCAGCTGAATCTACTTTGTACAGGCAAAATACAAAGTAGCTCATAAAAATAACTATTAAACCTTTAAAGTCTGTGTGTGCGTGTGTGTGTGTCTGTGGGTGTGCGTGTATACGTGTGTAGGTTGTATGTCTGGGTGTGTGTGTGATGGTGGTGGGTTGTTGCATAACTCGCTGCCAATCACTGCACCGTGCAGTGTACAGATTAATTCACCACCTCCCCTCAATTATCAAACCTGCATCCCTCACAGGAAGTCTGAGTGAGAGCACATCATCGGGCCTCCCGCTGCTGCCTCCTCCTTTTCTGCCTGCCAGTCATTAATTCAGTTGCTGAGCTGGAAAGTGACCAGCAAGCAGCAAGAGCAGTGCATGGACCTGCAGGGGGAGGCAAGAGAGGGGATCTTCAGCACCCAATGGAGCCTGTTTCCGGTCTTCTTCCTCTGAGTGCCCCAGGTCGCATCCCAGGCCCAATCACAGCCTCCTGAATAATTCAGCATGTTCATCAGCCATAATCTGATTATTCACCAGCTACTGAAATATGAATAATGAAGGAGCAGAGCAGCAGTCATTTCCATTTTCTGTCTCTAGCTGAGTTTGCTGACTGGAGAGGACAGATGGACAAACAGATACATGGACAGAGTGATGGCAAAGTGACACATATTCTAGGTCTGTTGTTCATAGATTTGGTTCTTTGTGCTTTAATAATATCATATCTTCTTCATACTATGATAGTAAAAACAACAGTATTCTTTACTTTTTGCCAGTTTGAGTGTTTGGAGTGATGAGTTCTTGACTAACACTAGCAAGTTTGTTTAGCAAGCTGACTTCATGGGTGCAACTTGTAGACACCATATTCCTGCAGTAATTCAGATAACTTTCTTTTATTAGTACTTCTTTGTCCATTGATGAATCTCCTGCATGCTAGCAGTTTTCTCCAGATAAACACACCCTGGACCTTTTTTGATCCTCAACACTTTCCTCCCACTTTCTCCATGTCTCAACTTCTGTTTCTCTCATATTTATGAATTCTTTGACCTCTCTTTCCATCACACTCTGTCTTCTTCTGCAGTCTTTGTAGGTATCCCACCACTCTCCTCTTTTTTAACATTCAAAGCAGCACTGGAATAATTCCCATTTAAATAATTGATTTTCTTTTACTTTTCATCTGCTGGGTAAATAATGGATGGCTCCATCATCATCAGGGACTCCCAGACCCTATTTGCTAGCAAGGTGGGGCTATGTATTTTCGGAGGATGCACAAGGTGCAGATGATAGAGAATGTGACATAATGTACCTGAGAAAAGGAAGATTCTGCAGTGACCTTGTCTGTAAATGTTGGCTGTTCAAATATTTCATTGTGTGTTTAGTTTATTTTCCAACTTTTTTTTTTTTTACTTTTCCTGCACATCAAATTCTAGCCCAAACTTTTTTTTGTAGTGAACAGCTTGAAAGGATATGGATTAATATCAATAAGGGCTGATCTCTCGGATTGATAGATTATTGACAGATTTACAATTTGACTTATGAATGTCCAGGATGAGTTTGAGATGAGTAAGAGGACAGTTAAACAAAACAAAGAAATTTGTTGGGTACATTGAATAGTTAAGCTCTAAGTTTTCATTGCTGCAGAATCTGCAAGTGAATGCAAATATGAACAGAATCAATGTGAGCACAGATATGTAAACAGCAGTTTGGACAAACATGGAATGAAACATAGAGAAATGATCTGACAGTGAAGTCACAATGTGTCATGGTCCTGGGTCTGTTGACCCAGTGTTTTAGAACTTTTTGAACTCATGTTTATTTTGTATGTTGGCGTGTGAGTTAGTACCATTATTTTCATGAATGGCCTTATTTGGTTTTCTGTTCTGAGGTTTTCATTGTTTTGGCTAGAAATTCTGTATGTGGTCTGTTTGTTGTCCCAGACATTTCCCCATGTCTAGTCAGGTATGTGTGTTTGTCTCCTGTCTTGGTTGATTCCTGTTTTATTTTGATAGTCTTATTTGTTATTTATTAGTTTTATGTATTTATTGTCTGCGTTTCCCCTTGTTCCTCGTTGCGTCCTCGTCATCATTTGCTCTTCTTGTCGGTGTGCCCTCATGCTCATATTTATGCTTATGTCAAGTCAAATCAAGTTAACTTTCACGTGAATTAGTATCTTGCACGGCTGGCACCCGAGCAACTCTGTTATGTCCTTCGTTGCTATGTTTCCACCGCCGAGGTGCCTGGTGCTCGTTCCAGTGCCGGTGCTGGTTCCAATGAACCGTTGAAACACTTAAGAACGGGCCTGCGTTTCCACCGCGCTTTGTGAACTGATCCTTTACGTATGAGCGTGGGTGGGTCCTCGTCTGGACGCGGAAACCAAAGTGCACAAACGTGGGAGAACACGCTCGCCTTTCTTGTGCTGCAAACACATTTTACGGTCCAATCAAAACTACTGCAGCATCTGTGTGCAGCACAGAGGTAAACATAGACAGAGATTACGAGCAAGACGACAAGTACGCACGTTGCGTTATTTTATCTGTGATATGAATTCATACAAAGCAGGAAGTTCAGCCTTAGAGCCCAGCCTAATTCACATCACTTTTCACGTGTAATGCACACCATGCAGTGAAACAGTGGTAGAAAACTTTACATTGAGATGGCAGAGTCACGCCCTTCTGCCGCTTTCGTCACGTGTTCATTGGTTCGAGACCAGCTAGCTTGTGGGGCCCGAGTTGAACCTGTTTTTCGGTCGAGCACCGAAAAGTGCGGTGGAAAAACAGGTACATGGTGGAAAAACCGCTCAACGGTTCAAATACTGGCACCGGAACCCCGTCGGTGGAAAAAAGGCCTTTTTGAGCTAATAAAGCTGCAAGCTAAGTTTAGTTCTCGCTTCCTGAGTCCTGCATTGGGGCCCTCTGCCTGCCTGCCACAGCAGTTTCGTGACACAATGTGACAGTGTTGTACAGTAATTTTATTTAAAATGTACATTTTGAAATAGTTTCAAAATACTTCATCTTTAGAATCAAATTTATCTACAGCAGGGCTAATTAAATCCAGGCCTCGAGGGCCAGTGTCCTGCAGGTTTTAGATCTGTCCCTGGTCCAACACACCTGAATCAAATGGCTGAATTACCTCCTCAGTATGCAGTCAAGTCCTGCTAATTACTTCTATATTTGACTCAGGTGTGTTGAAGAAGAGACACATCTAAAACCTGCAGGACACCGGCTCTCGAGGCCTGGATTTGAATATCCCTGATCTACAGTAACAACTCAGTGTTGCCAGCTAAAGAAACGAGTGCTGTTGGTATCCCTCAAACCTGCTAATCAAAGGGAACAAATAGAAACATAAATTGTCACCAAAAAAAAAAAAAAAAATGGCATAAAACTTCAAAGCCCAGGTGCTCAAGTTAGGTCTGGATAAAAAAGGGAGAGAGAAGAATAATGTTCTTAAGTCCAGTTAAATTCCTTTATTTACTGGACTTTAAAATACACACAAAACTTTTAATATTTTTTTTCCAAACCCACCTTGAGTGCCTGTACTTGGAGGTTTTCTGCAGCCTTTTGGTCATAATCTTTCCATCTCTAGTTTTTGTTTGTATTGCCAGTGCAGAATTCAACAAATTTCTGAGCTTTATCTCACAGCAAAGCAAGAAAATGAAGAACAGGAATACAAGAAAAACTGCATTGTCCTGCTGGCTGACATGAACTTTTCTGGTTGAAACTGTTCCTTTCTAGCTCTGTTGCCTTGAAAAAACACAGAACTCTAATCACGATGTCCTCCATCTAGATGTGGTCATAAAGGGATGTAGTTCTCAGGGGAGCTGCCCAGTTGGCCGTTACCATCAGCGAGTTCCAAGAACTGTTTGATCAGAAAGCACCAACACACAGCTGTGATCCCCAGAGTGTATCAGCAGGCAGCAGACACAGAGCATCACACTGTGTTTATGTCCACCTAATGAATGTAACTCTAATATGCATGCTTCTTTTAGATTTTATTTACTCCTAACCAACAAAAAATATTCTAGCTTTTTAGCTGTTGACAGAAGTGGAACTAGTTTCTGTGTCTAATGGATGGGTAAATTGGTGACAATATGAAGCACTCAGGCATGTAATCTATAACTAGGTGCAAAAGTAAAAGAGCAAAAGAGATTGTGAAATCAAACTTCATAGTTAATTATTTGATTTTCTTAAAGGGTTCAAGGATTTAACATTCATAGCTTCAGGTGGTGCAGTGGTTATCACTGCTGCTTCACAGCAAGAAGGTCCAGGGTTCAAAACAAAGTTTAGATGTTCTCCTCGTGTCTGTATGAGTTCTCTCTGGGTACTCCAGCTTCCTTCCACAGTCCAAAGACATGAATGGGGTTAGGTTAATTGGTGATTCTAAGTTGGCTGTGAGTGTGAATGGATGTCTGCCTTTGTGCGTGTTAGGCGGCCTGTCCAGGACGTACCCTCTTTCACCTGTTGCTTCTGCATGTTTTAATCACATAATTTAACTGACTAACAAAAAGATTTAAAGTGACCTGCAATTCAGTTCAGCAGCATGTTTCAAACCTTTTCACCTAATTTGAAGGAAACCACATGTGACAGCACTGAGCCTGAAAGTGTGTATGTATGAATGCCCCTTTTGGAGCAAGATGAGTATACCTAATGATACACTGTGCAGTGGGATTCATTGTACTTGTTTTGTGGCATTGTCCACTACTTCTTCAGCTAAATGAACAAAATTCCTAATTTCCTTTGCTTTTCTAGTGTCTCTTTATCACAGGCAACGTGGTACAGAAACATAATGTAGCATAAGTGAAGCCAGCATCCTGCTGACCGTAAGATGAGTTTTTGTAGAGAACACTACATCACAGGTTTTTGTTAAATGAAAGCAGGGAGTGTTCTGAGTTTTTAATGATCACAGTTTAAAGCCATCTTTATAGCAGTCAAGTTTTGGTCTGTGGGTAGAACTTTTAAAAGTCTAAAATTTCAACCGCAACCTAAAAATTCCACACACACATTCCTATCACAAAGAGACAGAGATATACAAACACAGCTTTAATGAGAGAAAACCCCAGTGTTAATGACAGTACATGCACGTGTTGATGCTAACAGATTTTCTTGTTCCCAACTGACTCCATGAAGTTGGTGCCCCTCTTCTCTGCTTTTTAGTTTTATTTTTGTGGAGGCTTATTTCCTTTTTTTTTCTCAAACTCTTTGAACAACCTTTGAAAAGCAAAGCCAATTCCTCAGTACGACCTGTCTCCATCACTCCACTAAAACATGCCTGGATTCAGCTGAAAGATTTGACTGAATAGATGCTTCAAAGACCCATAAAACGTTTAATGGGACTCATTCCTGACCTCATTCAGGTCATGTAACGAACATTTTCTGTCTTCTGAAGGAAGTTGAAAGGGGAAAAAAAAAATAAGGGTAAGAGCCCAGCATGAAACAACCTCTGACCTCCCACTTAGATTAAGGTTTTAGAGAGGTAGCCCTTTTAATTGAATGTCCTTTACTTTACATCCAATGGCCATTTCCTTTTAGCAAATAAAGAACTTTTGCTTTAATCAAGGCAACACTTTATGTCATTATGTTTCTGGCAGGGCACCCACGGACTCAGATCACCTTTGCTACTTTTTTTTTGATGTTTTTCCCACTAAAACAGGCTTTACTGGATGAAGTTATTAGAAAATGAGAAAGTATCACGCATGTATCAAAGCCCATCAAGCTCCCATCCCATGTCAACACAGACAGTTCATGAGCACTTTGTTCATTTCAAGGCTATTTGCAGAGTTAGTTAGTCAGAGTGAGAAGAATATGAGTGGGTGTTCTTCAGCCGTTAGATGCAGTTGACTGGGAGCACTGACGCTGCTCCTAGCCCTAACCCAAGCAGCTGAGGAAGGCCCCCCCTCATGTTCTGCAAAGACTTCTGCTTAGCTGCTTCTACTGAATGTGTGGGAGTTAAAGTAACTGTGCGGGAATTTGGAAAATGCACTTTACTTTTTGTCTCAGTGCCAAGTTACATTAAACAGCGGTGAAGCTCATTTGGTGCTAGAAGTTTGGTGATATGTTGACTATTTGTGAGGGCAGTGGGTGAGTAAGGGATCATTCACAATTATCAACATTTTGCAAAGTATACAAACCATACGGCGGGGGGACGGGGTTAACACCCAACGTACACTTTTCAAACAGTTTGAAAATGTTGGTCGGAACTATGTAAAATGAGCGCTGCTGCCTGGCCGCCATCCACTCTCATTCAGTTGTACACCACTGCACTACCGCGTCATCTGCAGTGATATGGCCTCCGGTCTGGTGGATCAGTTCAAAGACCTCATTGAATTCTCTCAAATAGGCTATCATCAATTCACAAAAAGACTCCTTATTGACAATATTAGACATGAACAAGTTGCCAGTGTGGCGCAGCAGGTGTGGAAAACAGCCAAAGCTGCCGGGGATAAATTAAACAAGGAAATGGAAGTATTATTCCAAAAAGCCAAATTAAAAATGGAAACCATACGCAACAAACCACAGACAATGATGGGTTTTTTTTTCAGAAGGTATGTACATTAATTCCACATGTTCCAGGCGTGTTTTCATCTATGCTGGCCTGGATATTTGTGCGTAATCTGGTGATTGGCAGCTGGCAATGTTACCAACTTTTGCGTAAGGAAACTCGCTGTCGGCTGTCTCAAAAGTCACTAAAAGAAGAATCGCAGTCTGGGCGTGTCCCCCTCGGTGCCAAAGCAAGGTCCGGGCGATGCCATAGCGTACCAAGGGACACTATACGAGCACTGTATGCACACAAAACACGGCAACAGCAGAGTTTTCAGGTTTCTGGTGTTGTGCCAAAAAGTGATTTCCGATTTCTTTTTCTTTTTTTTTAAATGTATTATCTTAATAGACTGTGGTGCACAGGATTTATGAAGGGCTTATATATAAAATGAAGAAATGACTTGTTTTGCAAATATATTTATGACTGCATTGTTCTATCTACATTATAATCAATTCAGTCCTTTCTGGCTACTCTTTATAGAACTGTAATGTTATATCTGTTGCAATTTCTGGAGCGCTCTTGCAGATCTCTCGGGAGAAATACTTTTTTTAAGTGAGGCCCCCAAATATTAGTCACACAAAGATACTCTGGATGAGATGTATATGCTTCATTATCATTTATTATATTTTTGTTCTCTTTTATTTAGTTCCCAGTTCATTATTCAAGTTTATCGAACGGTTTATTTTATAGAGCAATTTTTTCTTTTGTAATTCGGTTTTATATTTTATTTGTTTTTTGTTTTATTTTATTCTTTTCTATTTGGACAGTCATACTTTGCTGAACTATTTGCAATATGTAATAGTGAAATAGTGTAAATAGACTGTTTCACTAAAGTTACTGAGCTAATCTGCTGCTTTAAGTCTTTTTTAAAATTTTGTTATCAGTTGTGTTTGCTGTTTTAGCTGCTGTAACATATGAATTCACATCTCTTGGCACAATACAGTGCATCTTATCAGAGCACAAGCTGGAAATGAGCCTTTTAATTAGCTGCCTGTTAGTTTCAGGTTTGAAACCTTTCTTGATTTAAGACTTTAATGATCAGATGAGTCCAGAGTTTGTGTGACTCACACTGCACGTGTAATTTCAGTTTAAACTGTCCTGACATTCAGGACATTCAGGAGGACGAAGCTTGAGAGGGATTTTTTTTTTTTTTTTTGATTCAGGCTCAGTGAATCCAGCTGGATGTGATTAAACTTGTCTGACCCTGAGTGACTCTAGCGGGGTGGGGGGTGGAAGTGCAGCAGTGATCCTGGGCAAAGGAGGGGGCAGAGGTCAGCAAACAACACCAGGACCTTCACTACGCCACCTGCTAACCTGACAGACTGATGTGTGTGTTTGCATGTGTGTGTGTGAGAACAATGTAATGACAGTGGGACAGATTTTGATCCAGCCAATGGTACAGTGATTGCTTTGGTCAGTTGTAAAGGAAAATGTCTCTGAGTTTCAGAGCTCATTTTTCAGCACTTGTTTTTACTGCAGACATGCCTGAAAAACAAAACAAAACATTAAACCATAACCAACATTGTAACTATTTCTCTGAGCTTAGTTACAGCTCTGGGATAAAAACAAAATAGATGAATCTGGGCTCCATAATTAGCCAAATAAAATGACTTCATATTTATAAAGCAAATTTCTCAAATGTCAACAAAAGTGAAATTATGAGACCTGCAGGTGTCCTTATCAAGAACTTTTTGCTCTGAGATGCTGTTAACAGCAGATCTTTCTCTCTGTTAAAACAATCACATTTCAGTCGGTGTTGTGAGCGTGACGCGATCTTTATTGGACATTTCTTACTATTTCACATCCCAGATTGGTACATCTCAAACTTAACTACAGCTTTAAAGCAGCTGGCTTCCTCTTCCTGCAAATATTAGTCTTTTTTGCCTCTTTGTAAATGCAATAATGTAGAATCACAGCTGTCATTGCTCTCTTTGTTTTCCCGTCCTATTAAAATGCTGCTAACTTGGTGATAAACACACTGAATTTTCTGTTACTTCTTCACAATAAAAGCATTGAAGCAGTGAAGTTAAACAGAGAGCTCCTTTGGCGGTGAAAGTAGAAAAATCAGTTAATAATATATAATATAAAAATAAGTTAAGGGAAATTGAAGTCCAAACCACACTGATTCAGACAGAAACTATGAAAGCAAAGAGAGGTGAAAAAAGATTTTTAAAAACTAAACTTTCAGTTAAAGGCTGAAGGCTCTGCATTTGACACTGGGCTCCAGCAGTGAGTCAGGTCCCTTAGACTCCCATGTTAAAATGCCCAACTTTACAGCAGAAATAAACATGTTTACAGCCTGATACAAAAAACAGTTATGGTCTCAAGGGCTAATTACCCCCTTCATAACACCTATACGGATGAATTTTTCTTTTCTTACCTCACCTGTTAAGAAGTCATCACAGCTTAACATTTGCTTTATTAGGAGCTGTTAGGCTTCACATCAGCTAATCAGTCCCCAAACTGGACCACTGGTCTAAAAACATGTGTTGTTGCTGCCTTTTGGAACATTTTAATGCAGTCATCCGAAACACGACATACCTTTCTGTTCAGTTACAAACAAGACAAGAGGATAATACAGCAATGCAGCAATTTCTCTAAGATGCTTTTCGGTACCAAAATACAAAATAATGGCAACCTTCAGATCAAATTGTATCACTAAAAGGCTTGTATAAAAAAACGTAATTTCCTGTGCTCTGTATTTATTTGCACATCTCCTGTACTTGAGCATGGTGCGTCCATCTGCAGATGCCAAGTGAATCTTGAAAAAAGACAAGAGGTGACTTCGTACTTTATTTAAGATACATTGTTACCACACACAGTTTCCTGGCCCAGTTAATAAGTCAGCAGTTGACATAACATGCATGTCTTTGGTCTTTGAGAAGAAACTTTACTTTTGCCTTCTGAAGCAGCTAGATGCTTATTTGATGATCATGTAATGGTCCATCTTGCCTTGTTATGATGCACTCATGGCTGAACCATTCAGTTCAGAACTGTAAGGAACCTCGGATCAGTAAGGTCTCCACTACAGGCATGTTTTGAATGTCACAAATAGAAGATTCATTGGTTCATTCACATGTCAATTATGTTTGCGCATAGAAGGCACTTGCATCTCCAAATAACAAGAAAAATTGTGAAAATGATCCTGGTAATTGCAGACTTGTGTCAATTCTTTCTACCATATCTAAATTATTTGAGAAAGTTGTGAATAAACAACTGTACCGCTACTGCTCTGATTAGAATCTCTTGTATGAGTTTCAATTTGATTTTTGTCCATCTTTTCAACAAAGGCCTGCTTGGTTCACTTATGGATTACATTAGAATGGAACGAGATAAAGGTAATTATATAGGCATGGTTTTGTTAGATCTTCAGAAAGCTTTTGACACAGTGGACCATAATACACTGCTCAAAAAAATAAAAGGGAGCACTCAAATAACACATCCTAGATCTGAATGAATGAAATATTCTCATTGAATACTTTGTTCTGTACAAAGTTGAATGTGCTGACAACAAAATCACACAAAAATCATCAATGGAAATCAAATTTATTAACCAATGGAGGCCTGGATTTGGAGTCACACACAAAATTAAAGTGGAAAAACACACTACAGGCTGATCCAACTTTGATGTAATGTCCTTAAAACAAGTCAAAATGAGGCTCAGTATTGTGTGTGGGCTCCACGTGCCTGTATGACCTCCCTACAACGCCTAGGCATGCTCCTGATGAGGTGGCGGATGGTCTCATGAGGGATCTCCTCCCAGACCTGGACTAAAGCATCCGCCAACTCCTGGACAGTCTGTGGTGCAACGTGACGTTGGTGGATGGAGCGAGACATGATGTCCCAGATATGCTCAATCGGATTCAGGTCTGGGGAACGGGCGGGCCAGTCCATAGCTTCAATGCCTTCATCTTGCAGGAACTGCTGACACACTCCAGCCACATGAGGTCTAGCATTGTCCTGCATTAGGAGGAACCCAGGGCCAACCGCTCCAGCATATGGTCTCACAAGGGGTCTGAGGATCTCATCTCGGTACCTAATGGAAGTCATGCTACCTCTGGCAAGCACATGGAGGGCTTTGCGGCCCTCCAAAGAAATGCCACCCCACACCATCACTGACCCACTGCCAAAGCGGTCATGCTGAAGGATGTTGCAGGCAGCAGATCGCTCTCCACAGCGTCTCCAGACTCTGTCACATGTGCTCAGTGCGAGCCTGCTTTCATCTGTGAAGAGCACAGGGCACCAGTGGCAAATTTGCCAATCCTGGTGTTCTCCGGCAATGCCAAGCGTCCTGGACGGTGTTGGGCTGTGAGCACAACCCCCATCTGTGGACGTCGGACTCTCATATCATCCTCTGGGGAGTCAGTTTATAACCATTTGTGCAGACACATGCACATTTGTGGCCTGCTGGAGGTCATTTTGCAGGGCTCTGGCAGTGCTCCTCCTGTTCCTCCTTGCACAAAGGCGGAGGTAGCGGTCCTGCTGCTGGGTTGTTGCTGTCCTACGGCCTCCTCCACGTCTCCTCACAGAAGTTTGATTTACTTGGAGTTATATTGTGTTGTTTAAGTGTTCCCTTTGTTTTTTTGAGCAGTATATTTTACTTATGAAACTTGAAGCTATACAGTTTCTTAAATCAGCATTATACTAGTTTGCTTCATATCTGCAGAATAGACAGCAATATGTTGAAATGGGGAACACTCTTTCCGAACCACAAATATTACTTGTGGGGTACTCAAATGGTCTATGTTACTTTTAGTCCATAGAAATGATTTTGCCTAACCCGTGTCTTCAAAGTTGCTTTTATATGCAGATGACACGGCTCTTATTGTGGCAGATTGAAGTTTTGAGGTTATCAAGCACAGGCTTTCAAAAGAAATGGAATCAATTAGAGAATGGCTAATTGACAATAGACTCTCCCGACATTGTGGAAAAACAGTGAATTCTCTTTGTGTTGAAAAAAAACCATAACTCCATACAAATACAATCACCTGTGATAAAATTAATTGTAGCTCACGTATCAAGTATTTGTCGTAATTTTGGATCAGTATTTGAATAGAAAAAGCATTGTGGATTGAGTAATTAAAAAAATAAAACAAAAACAAACACGGGCAAATTAAAGTTTCTTTATAGGCAAGCAAATCACATGACCCAAAAAAAGTCCCAAGAGAATATTGGTATTGTCTCACTGCATCAACTATTTTGGCTTTAATTTTGTTAATAAATGTCATTCTATAATTACAAGATCTAATACATCCTTGCACATACCCAGGGTTAAGCGTTTGGAAAATTTAGGGATTTTTTATACTGGCATTCTGACAAGGAATAGTCTTCCTTCAGAGTTGCATTTTATGAGAGATCTGACTCTTTAAAAAAGGCTATAAAAGGTCATTTTTGAATAGGTTGGTATGTCAAAAGTGAGATATTTTTGTTTATTTTTTGGTTTTTGTAACTGTATGTTTTGTGTTTCTTTGATGTTCTTTGTCGATTGCTTTCTGGGACCACAGTGGAAATAACTGTTTACACTGAGTTTGTTTTTGTTTTTATATTTGTGTGTCCTGGCATGATGAATCCGAATAAACTAAACAATATTATTCATACAAAGAATGCAGAAATTGTTACATGCCACCTACACTATAATAGTGAGCTACACTGAGTGACTGCTAGTCCTGCTCCTAGTCGGGTGGTGTAACTCAAATAGTTTAACAAAGCAAATAGCCAAGTATTTGCTGAAATGGTTTCCAAAGTCAACTTCCCACATGGGTTTGTGTACCAAAGCATTTGGTAAAATAAAACAGAGGACAAGCACATGAGCATCCCTGAATACTGAGAATTTCATTACTGAACACACTGGCATGGTGAATAATGAAGGGACGTGGAAATTCAGTCTGATTATCCGATTATCTATTTCTCCTTTGTTGAAAGAAAGTCCATTTCAGGTATCAAAGGAAATCTTACTGAGACCAACCAGTGAGTGCATAATGTTTGTGCAATTTTTGATTCCCAGTGCTATAGAAGCAACTACTGAACATAATGCATTTTTGCACCATTAGAGGTTAGCGTTAAGTGAGGTAGACTGCTGTGATCCTTCAGTGTGTTTGATTGCTGCGCTGGCCAGAGAATCGGAGTGAATATAAAGACAGAAAGCTTTACTGTTCATATTTGATGCATTCACAGTATGGAATACTTAAAGTATAAACAAGTCTCTCATAATGGGTGTCTATCAAATTTTTAAACTACAGATTTATTCAGAAGGGAGAAATGGCTTCTCTAAAATTAAATGATTAATGCTCAATGACTGTCTCAGAAAGGTTTTTTTCTAGGTTCAACGCTAATTTTTGGAGAAACATGTCATCACAACATCATGTCGTGTTTCACCTAGAACATGAAAACATAGCAGCCACAATGATTTAAATAGATTTAATTGAAAGTGAAAATTGCAAGAATATTCTGGAACTCATGAAATTATGTAACTCTATAATTCTTAAACTGTCTTTGCTGCTATATCGTTAAAAAGATATACGTCATAACTGACATTTATAATTATCAATATTAAGTCAAAAATAACACTTTGAATACACAGTTTGCAATAAGCAGTTTTTCTGTTCTAAGTAGTGACAGGAAAGCGTGTGGGGGAGATTATTTTGTTACGCTGCAGGTGCAAATGTTGTAGCTGACCTCAGTACCAATAATAAAACGCATGGTCTCGACAGATGCTTAAGCATTATTTCTCATTTTTACACCGGGAAAACTAAGTTAAAATGCAGAAAAAGGATTAATCAGACTCATATACAAGCAAACTTACAAAACTGCATTTCACAGAAAATATAATCAAAGTAAACAAAACCTTTACGAAATACAATTTTAAATCAAAATCCAAAACAATTTAACAAAATACACATTGAATACATGACCATTTGAACCCACAACGAACCAAAAAACATTTCCAGATTTTGACACAAGGCAAACATACCTTGTTCCATTACCAAGGGGCCTTTTGTTTAGCTCAAGGTATCATCATTAAGAACCATCTGCTTCCTGATATTTAAAAACAAACAGTCATATAATACTAATACTCCAAAACAATAATTGCAGTGGGAAATAAAATTCAGACAGAAATGTAAACTTACTGAGTATGAACCATATAAAGATGTCTATCAACAGCAGAAAACTGAAGCAAACCAGACACCATGCCACACCAGACAAACAAAATAAGTGCCATCCTGTGTTGAGGACAGGTGGAAACCAGAAATCCTAATTACTTGTTCTCCTCTTGGGATTCACTTTTCCTCCATAAATGCACACTGACACCTAGTGACACTCCAAGATAATTTGGTGTCAGTTACAAATGTAATGTAATGTATTCACATTGATAAGTAATTTTTCTGTTTTTATTGACAACTCAAACTGCTTTTAAAAACAAGTCACACTCCAGTTTTGCATTCATGCAGCACACAATTCTGTACACTTCAAGCTCTTTATCTGCCTCACATCCATGGCCACTTTAGGATCAGTTCAGGATCAATTAACCTAATATGTCTGTTTTTTGGACTTTGGGAGGAAGCTGGATTATCTACACGAAGCCCACGCAGGCACAGCGAGGCACACAAACTTCCATCAGAAAGGCCCCACAAGGTTTGAACCAGGCACCTTGCTGCTGTGAGGTGACAGTGACTTCCATTGTACCCACCATGCCGCCCTATTTCAGATCTCATGCCTGTGCCAAGGCACACCTCCATATGACCTTTTTTCCCTATGTGCACCACATATTATCACTCCCATGGTGTTTTACGGTTTCAGTGTTTGCAGAGTTCCATGATCCTTCAAAGAGCAGAGGGTTCCAGTCTCTGCGGGAACCTGAGCAAATTTGGTGGAAACAGTGTGACTGCCCCCCTTGAACTTATAATATGAAATACACACAGACATGACATGTACAGTTTCACAGTTTCAAGATTCTCTAAAAAACACCATTTCCATTTTCTGAACCACACTGGTGGAGCTAAGAACCATCTGAATGGATACAAGTCAAATCTGACCGAGATCAGCCTGCAAAAAGTTCTAGGACCACTGAAATTTTAAAATGTTTTCATTTTTTTGTACTTTGGGTCACTTTAGCAAAAGAAAAGCATGGATTTATAGAATTTTTACTGCTGTCAGATGTCAAAACAGGCCAAAAGTGACCTAAAGAGTATGTAAGGGTTAAAATGCTCTTTGAACTGTTTGTTTCTGTCTGGTTGAGTTTTGTTGTTGTGGCATCCGATCCGACCGACTGACTGTGCGTATGTGTGTGTTATCTTATCATGTGTGGTTAGCTTAGCACTGTTAGGAAACACAGCCTGGGTAAATATGATGGGAGGATGCCCCACACGAATTCACTGTTGTGCTGCTTTGTATGATTATGAATAAACACAACTGTCATCCAAGTTGAAACGCTCTCACAACAAAGCAAGCAGGGGGAGGAGAAGGTTTTCAAATCCTGTCTGAATTTTCATTTACATAAAGTACATTAAGTAATGTGTGCAGCTGAACTTTGTGTGTGAATTAGAGGTCATGCACACAGGTTATGAATTTTAACAAACAATAATCACATTGACATTTGTTACAACATGAATAATTGAAGGCTTCAGGCCTTCAACATAACTTGAAGTGCCAAAGCAACATCATTTTAATTTGTTTCAAGTCGTTTAGCGCTGCAGCACATAACACCTTAAATACAAATTCTGCAGAAAGATTAAGTAGGTGTGGAGGGTGGAGTGGTGGTGTTAATGACACAACCTGAGCCAGAGATTAGTTGCTATAATCTATCTAAGGGAGATTTTTTATGAAAAAGGTCATAGTCCTTGGTTTACAGGTTTATCCAGTCTGTGTTTCCACACATCTAAAAAAAAAAACAAAAAAAACAAACTGAGCTCTTTGAGGACAGGAAGAGTGCAAAGGTGGGATTTTCACAAGAGGTTGTGTGACATATGTCACTTATTCAGTTACTAACACAGACTCACAACGATAGGCTTATAGAAGCTGCAAGATGTTGGTCTACTGTCTGCACAGGCTAGAAAAAGTTGGGTTTTATATTAATGTACAGCTATTACTGATAATGTGTTGGAGACAAATTAGCCAGCCTGAATGTGTTATTTCTAGTCCAGTCAACAAGTAACAAAGTCCAGAATAATCAGTTCCCATCAGATCTCATTATAGTGCATTCTGTATTTCTGTCTGTCCGTGAACACCTCATGCACAATCAGGAGTTGAGCAACCAAATATGGCACACACATCGGGCCCCTGATCACATTAATCACATATTATGATGTCACCTTATAACACCATCATATATATTTAATTTCATGACAATAACATCTAATGTGGCAAAAATCAAATATACAATTTTTTCATATCTCTATTTTGTAATGTTTACAGTGTCAATATTACATGACATCATGTGACACATTAAATTGAGAAGTAAAGTGTACTGTATTTAGGAACTGTAGCATTGGCATGTACTAGATGTCTTACGGCAGGTTTACTTGTGGTTTCTAGGGTATTTAGGAGTAGAATATGAGGCAGAGCCTTCAGCTTTCAGGCCCCTCTTCTGTGAAACCTCTTCATTTTTAAGATTTGGCTTAAACCTTTCATTTTGATCCAGCTTATAGTTAGGGCTGGATCAGGTGACCCTAAACCCTCTCTTAGTTATGCTGCTATAGGCTCAAACAGCTAGGGGATCTCCCACTGAGAACTTCTCCCCCTCTTCTCATTCCAGATGTATCTGTCAGTATTGCATCGTACCAACTCTTGTCAGCTCTCTCCTGTAGTTTGTGTTTTTTGCTGTTCAGTTTTGCTGGTCTCTCTGTGATCCTCTTTCCTTTCCTTTCACTGTCCAATCAGTCAAGGCACCCTGAGCCTTGACTGCTCAAGATTTCTTTCTTTTAAGGGAAGTCAACATTAGATGCTGCTCATGGGGAATTGTCTGATTATTGGTGTTCTCTCTCGAATATTGAAGGGTTTGTAACCCTACAATATAAGCACCTGTTATTGTGGGTCTATATTGAAAAATGAACTAGTTTAAAGTTTATTAATGAAAGCAAGAACAACATTTATTATCCATGTTGCAGATAGCAATAAGTGATTGGCCAAAATGTGGCCAAATGTGACTGACTGGATTGACTCAGGGTGAGTCCATGATTCAGCAACAACTCCACCTTATCTGGACCAGATGTCAGGTGTGTTAGGACACTTGCCGTAACTGAGCCTGAAGTGCCAAAAGTTGCCACAATTAAGCTGAAATGTGTCTGGATCTGGAACCTTGCATTCAAGAAATGGTTTTAAAAAGTTAAACACCCCAAACAAAACATTTTTAAAATAGCAACAGTAACTGTTATTCTCCTAATTCAGCATGACTTATGCCAGGTGCAGCATATAATACTCCTTAAAAACAGCCACATTTGTTTATTAGAATAAGTGATTAACAACATTATGTGTACATTTATAATTATAATGTAATATAATTTATATTGTAAACCCCACAACATGCAAGATAGATTATTCAGCTGGAAAATGAGATGGACCACGAGGATGCTCACTCTAAAAGGAATAAAGCAAATGAATTAAATCTTCACTATCTGTTCAACATATAATGCAGGCTGGCAGCAAAAAACAAAACACAACTGATTTATTTATATGAAACATGATTACTCACTCTACAGCCTCACAGCCTTTCATTCAGACACCCAATCAAATGCTTGGTTTCCACCCCAACTGTAACATTACCCAGAAGCCCACAGGAGAGGAAATCCTCCGTGTGGCGTGCGTACAGGATGAGCAGGGAAACTCACAATGGGATAACAACGCCAACAGAGGCAATTGTATTGGAGCTGATGAGGCATTCATGCATGTTCACATCAGATTCATGCACACAGAGCATGAAGAGCATATGGAGAAAAACACGAGTGCCACAGGATCCTCTCTGATTATCAGTCAAAACCGACATACCGCAGAAAATATCTGCCAGAACAAGCCACCAAGGTTCATATTCAGCATTCAATGCTTTATTTCTGGCATAAACAAAATGTAGACACTAATGAGACAACAGATAACTGCAAACAAAAAAATAAAATGAAACAATAATCCCTGTGTTTTTATCGCTTATAATATTTTGGAACTGAGCAGCTGGTAAAGGAAAAACTTGTAGCAGCAAAAACTTTTTGTTTTTGTTTAAGTCCTAATAGACTCATTGTCTTAAAGGAGTTATTTCAGGGATCCATGACTCCTGAGTCACATTCCCTAACATACTTAATAATGGATTTCAAACTCTTCTGATTGAAGAGAACAGTATTTTAAAAAAAGTACAAAACTATTGTTGTTTGATAAGAAGCCTACAGACATAAAAATGGAAGAAAAAAGTCGATTATAACTAAGTGAACCTGAGCTCAGTTCAACTCAACCACTCAGTTCATTCTTTGTTTAAAATAAGCCATTTTTGCTCATTCCCCTTTAAGTCCACCCTACCTTGAAGCAATTTTCTGATGATGGAACTATTACAGTACTGGTTGTGAGTTTTTTACAAACTGGTTTCATTTTACTGCTGAAAAAAGCAGCAGAAACTCAGTGATGCAATATTTCGAGCTTTACATCACTTTAAAATATGTGCAGAATCATTAAAGATCCTGCATACATGCCGCCTCCTGCTTTCCATCTTGAAAATTATTTTTTAAAAGGGTGAATCACTGTTTTGCATCACATGTAAGTTTCTCTGTAAAAAGTTAGACTTTAAAGATACAAAATAGTTAGGAGAAAAAGCTGCACATTTTACAAAGTTTAGATAAAGCTAAAAGCTCTTGAACTTGGAAAGGTTACTAAATGTAGCATCATAGCTCAATATTCATCTGGAAAGCCAGTTTTTCAGATTTTTTATTGTCTCTTTGGAAACATTCAACATTATATTTTGAAAATAAAGGCCAACAAGGCCCTGGATCATATTTATTCAGCATTAGCTTTGTTTTAGGATGCCTTCTGACAAATTTGATGCCTCTGTACCTGTTAATGATGGAACAGCTCAGTATTTGAGTTTCCAGCATGACACATGTCCTGGAAAAGAAAAAAAGAAAGAAAAAAAGCCTTTGGGTCTCTGCACAGCTACGTTTACAACTTGATTTCAGAGCAGTTGAATTTCATAGTGACAGATTTTAGGCAAGAATAACTCTCTCCCTATCTCTTTATCTATCTATCTTTGATTGGTACTGGATACCAAATTGGAGGCACTGAAAAAGCCTGCTTATAAAAGTATATCTTCTTTAAGAGGGATTTAAAAGATGAGAAGCTCACCAATCTGATCTCCTCAGAGAATGTGGGATAGCCAGCAGAGACTTGGCTGAGGCCCTCAGGTGACAACATATGGTGTCAGGAAATCTGAAACATACTTTGGTGCCCAGAGCAGGCCTTAAGAGTAAACAATAAAATTGTGAAGTCAATTTTAAAATAGATAGGTGACCATTGAAGGGAAACTAAAGTAGGGATGATGTGTTCTCTCTTTTTGTTTTCAGTAAGAAGTCTGGATGCTGTATTTTGGACCAGCTGTAATTTGTATAGACTTTTTTGGCTTGAATGTGTCAAATGTCAAATGAGTTATGATAATTGAACCTAGAGGAGATAAAAGACTGTCTCTAGATTACTTCTGGATAAATTGAGTTGGCCTTACTAAGTCTAATCTGCATTAAACAAGACTGGACAACTGAACTGGCATGCTTATTCAAGCTGAAACTCGAAATTTCGAGTTGATAACACAAAACTTTGAGTTACGTATCTCAAATTTTTGTGTTAGTAACCTCAAATTTCGGCTTAAGGAGACAGGACAAAAGACATGTTGTGGAAGAGAGACAGAGATCAATAATAACTAACAATTAAATACAGAGTGAAGTATAAACAGAGTGAAAAAAGGTGAATACAAAGAAACAGTGCATCATGGGAACCCCCCCAGCAGCCTAGGCCTATAACAGCATAACTAAGGGGTGGTTCAGGGCCACCTGATCCAGCCCTAACTATAAGCTTGATCAAAAAAGGAACGTTTTAAGCCTAATCTTAAACATAGAGAAGGTGTCTGTCTCCTGAATCCAAACTGGGAGCTGTTTCCACAGATGAGGGGCCTGAAAGCTGAAGGTTCTGCCTCCCATTCTACTCTTAAGGATCCTAGGAACCACAAGTAAGCCAGCAGTCTGACAGCAAAGTGCTCTGTTGGGTGATATGGTACTATGAGGTCTTTGAGATAAGATGGGGCCTGATTATTCAGGACCTTGTATGTGAGGAGAAGGATTTTAAATTGTATTCTAGATTTAACAGGGAGCCAATGAAGATGAATGAATATGGGAGAAATCTGCTCTCTCTTTCTAGTCCCTGTCAGTACTCTAGCTGCAGCATTTTGGATCAGCTGAAGGCTTTTCAGGGAGCTTTTAGGACAACCTGACAATAACTAGTTACAATAGTCCAGTCTAGAAGTAATAAATGCATGAATTAGCTTTTCAGCATCAGTCTGAGACAGGATGTTTCTAATTTTATAAATACTCCACAAATGCAAACACGTAGTCCTACATATTGGAACTATTGGAAATAGAGGAAGTGTTCTGGGTGATCTGAGGTGAGTCTGATCCACTGTTATCGCGGCATAATCAGAAGCACCTGCATCCTCACCTGTACACATTAGAACTTCAGTTTCTGTGCACCGCTGCTTTTTCAGTCCTCTGTAAGAGAGTGTTTTCTAAGGCTGGTGAAATTATACCAAAAAAAATTAATCGCCTGACCCCAAAATGTCAAATTTTTTTATTGGTGAATAATAATCAATAAAGCACCCCCACCTCCACCCAAGCACTTCCTGTAACTGTTTAATAAACACACTACACATTGTCTATGTACAATACTTTACTGATGCACCACAACTGATCTATTGATACTTAGATATACCATGATCAACATAGATTTTATTTAATCTGGTTTTACAATACCTCAAATGGAGATTTTGACATATTTGCATAATTATGCTAAAAGATCCACTAGTCAACATGGAGCAGTAGGAACGCTGTACATCAAATGTCCAACAAATGTCAGCACTCCTAAATGAGCTGTTAAACTGGACTTCATGTGATGGGGCAGACCCAGAACATGCTGGAGAGATTATATCTCTCAGCTGGCCTGGGAATGCTTTGGGGTCCTGCCGGATGATCTGGAGGAGGTGGCTGGGGAGAAGGATGTCTGGGACTCTCTGCTTAGGCTGCTGCCCCTGCGACCCTGCCCTAGATAAGCGGAAGAAGATGGATGGATGGATGGATGGATGGATGGATGGATGGATGGATGGAGAAACAATTATATTTCTTAAGCTGACTTCCTAACTTAGGCCATGTCTAAGGACAGTGGTCTAACTGGGTATGCTTAATAATTCTGAAAATAAAAATAATCAAACCTATTTCTTCACATATTATTGTTATTATTTTTGTTATTATTATTATTATTATTATTATTATTATTATTATTATTATTATTATTATTATTATTATTATTATTATTGGTGGTGCTTAATAATTCCAATAAGCTACATATTCCACACATTGAGCTAACTTCCTCATTAGCCTGTACAGTTATGGCCTGTTGTCCAAGAAGTCTTAGTTCCAATTTTGGTGGGTGAAATTTTAATAAATTTTAATATAATATAACCTTAACCCTTCCTTCACATTTATTAATTTTTTTCCCCCTTGCTTATAACTTGTGCTATTATACTTTATTTCTTTTTCAGTCTGCTTCAGATGAACATTTATTGTTGCAGCCTGAGCAGTGAATGTTCTGCACAGAGAGAAGCATTCAGTCCATAAGTACATGTACAGAATGCACAGCAGCTGTCAGTCCCAAATTACCAGAAGCAATTTCAGGAGGAAACTCAAAGGTTGAAAGTACATCATTATTTGTCAAATGCGCAAACAGAGAGGGTTGCCAGGGAGCTGTAGACAGCATTTCAGTACTGACCTTACTAAACCACAATCCACCATGGCCTTGAGTCAAAGCTACTGGGCTGCTTTTGTGCTGAAGGGGGAGAAATTTTGAGGAGAGTCAAGTGGCAGATTTGAAGCTGTTTGAATTAGATGGAGGTTTTTCAGGCCAGCGGACCAAACGTCTCCTCTGACCATCAAAGATGAACTAGGTCAGCGGTCCAAACCTCCCTTGGGGAGATAGCCGTCGTCAAATACTAATCAGTGCTCGGCCAAGGGGGCGCCTCGTTTCTGTGCCTGCAGACCCCTGAAGCAGCCCCACCCACCCTCCCTGCACAGCAGCAGTTATAGCCAAATGCTCAAGGATAAGGTTTACTGTCAGAGCTATTGAAATCTTGCTGTTAATCAAAGTAAAGCAATGTTCAGACATTGACCTCCTGGTTACACAAACACACGCACACACATTTTCTCTCTGGATTTTCTGGCAGGACTTACGTGATTTGACATTTTGGTATTTGGCCCAGTTTTTTTTTTTTTTTCCCAGAGCTTTTACAAGGCATCTGATTGAACACTGCTGCTTAAAACTGGCCCAAGATCAATTTCTTTGAGACTTAACCCAAAAATAGTGCATGTTTGAAAGTTTCTGAATAAACTAACCCTGTTACAGAAATAGGCTTGCTCATCATGTCGAGACCCCAGCCTGGGAAAACTCCTTCAGTGATGTGATTTTTTTTTCAACCTTCTTTCTGTACTCTCAAATCCCAGATGTGGTGGCGTCCTGCAGAGAGGGGTTAAAATAATAGTGACTAAATATTGTCTGTGTTGAATCATCTTACTCCTTCAAGTTTCAAGTCTTTGCACTGGTTTTGTGCTGTCCTGAAAGAAAGAAATCAATCCTAAACCGGTCAGATGTAATAAAATCTGTGCCACTCATAGTTCAGTGCCCAAAACAGTAAAAACCAGCAGTATGGTCCTTTGAAAGACATTTAGCAGTTAATCTGTCTTTAGATTGAATGAGTAAGTCCTGTCACGCTTCCATCAGCGTGCATCTCATCTCAGCATTTATTCTAGCAGGTCCTGTGATTGTCAGGCAGCGGCTTGTCCTGCTCGTTATCAAATTAGACTGAAGGCCTCCTTCAGGGAGAAATAAATTGAAATTTTTTTCTACTTTTTGCTTTTCTTTAAGTAAATCAGTGATCACTGGAAAAAACCCCGGAGACATAGTAATAATCAAATTACTTTCAGCTGATGTGAAGTAGGGCTGATAATCGACATTGACGGGGACTGGAGGTTCCCCGCAGTAACCACACACACACACACACACACACACACACAGGCACACATGTGCACAAGGGCGCACACGCACAAAGACACCCATACACACACACATACACACACACACACACACACACACACACACACACTATATTGCCAGCAGATTTTTTTCTATGCCGTGGCATGAAATTATTTCTGCTAGTTAGTTACATTCAGATCAGTTTCTTCTTTAATTTCTTCATTATCTTTCCTTTCTTTCAATCTTAGAAACATGGTGTCAAACCAGATGCTTACTCTGGATGGCATTACTTTGGCCTCCAGTAACACTGTGAGAAATCTTGGAGTCATTTTTGACCAGGATATGTCCTTCAATGCACATATTAAACAAATATGTAGGACTGCGTGTTTGCATTTGCACAATATTTCTAAAATTAGAAACATCCTGTCTCATAGTAATGCTAAAAAGCTAATTTATGCATTTATTACTTCTAGGCTGGACTATTGTAATTCATTATTATCAGGCTGTCCTAAAAGCTCCCTGAAAAGCCTTCAGCTGATCCAAAATGCTGCAGCTAGAGTACTGACAGGGACTAGAAAGAGAGAGCAGATTTCTCCCATATTGGCTTCTCTCCATTGGCTCCCTGTTAAATTGAATTTAAAATCCTTCTCCTCACATACAAGTCTTGAATAATCAGGCCCCAACTTATCTTAAAGGCCTCATAGTACCGTATCACCCCAACAGAGCACTTTCCTCTCACACTGCTGGCTTACTTGTGGTTCCTAGGATACTTAAAAGTAGAATGGGAGGCAGAACCTTCAGCTTTCAGGTCCCTCTTCTGTGGAACCAGCTCCCAGCTTGGATTCAGGAGACAGGCACCCTCTCTATGTTTAAGATTAGGCTTAAAACTTTCCTTTTTGATCAAGCTTATAGTTAGGGCTGGATCAGGTGACCCTGAACCACCCTTTAGTTATGCTGTATAGGCCTAGGCTGCTGGGGGTGGGGGTCCTATGATGCACTGTTTCTTTGTATTCACCTCTTTTACTCTGTTTATACCCCACTCTGGAATTTAATCATTAGTTATTATTAATCTCTGGCTCTCTTCCACAGCATGTCTTTTGTCCTGTCTGTCTCCCCTCAGCCCCAACCGGTCATGGCAGATGACTGCCCCTCCCCGAGCCTGGTTCTGCTGGAGGTTTCTTAAAAGAGTTAAAAGAGTGTTTTTTCTTCCCACCCTTACCAAGTGCTTGTTGTGATTTGGTGCTATATAAGTAAAAGTGAATTTAATTTCTTTACCTCCTTTCTTTTTCTATTGTTTCATACATTTATCTTTGTCCCTTTTCCTTCTCATTTTTTTGCTCATCATTCCAGTTTTCCCTTCAACTATTCACTTTCCATTTTCTGCCACATATAGTCTTACCTCTGTCTTTTCATCCCGTATATTTTCCTCTTATTCCTTCATTCATACTTTCCAGTCTTTTTTTAATTGCTCTGTTTTTTTCATTAATGCCCAACTATATCCAGTACAACCTACCCATTAATTGTTCTTCCTTTCCCTCTACTTTTCCTTTTTATCCTTATCATTGCTCCTTAAGTGTCCTGTGAGGAGATTGCAGCAGGATGAACTGATGATTTAACTGATACAGGACAACCTCTTTCCAGCAGATATTTTCAGGGGCTCATGACCTCAAATTAAGCTGCAGCATGTCTTCCTCTTGTCAGCTTAGAATTAAAACCTGTGACAATATTTTCAGATGACACACTTATCTGGAAAATGTGTCTCTGATGGAAGAGATGTGCAATTAACAATTAAAAGAAATCAGAGAGGAAACAATGTATTTTTGTAATTAGAGGTGTTATGTTGTCACAAGTCAGATGAGCTGACAATAGAAAATATTTTCACATGGATCTGGCTTTTTCTGTTAATAGATGAAGGTTGATGGGGAAGTTTAATAAAATTGTTCTCATTTTTTTAATTCTGTTTGGAAAACTCAATATATATTTTTTTTTTAGTATTTCAGTCAAAAACAGATTTTTTGCTGGCAGCTTTCATACATGCACACACTCATTTCCTTTGAGTACAAAGAATCATTTATATTAATAGCAACATTTTTGAACTGGCAGACTCAGCTGATCAGGTAAGGAGGACGCACAAGTGAGAGTGGTTCAGACCCAACTTCCAAGAAAAGATCCAAATGTAGCAAGATTGCTGGAAGCAGCACAAGGATGTGATCTTGAAGGAGAACACAGCCAAATTTAACTCATTTGATTTTTTTTTGTTTTTTTAAGAACTGTGTTCTGAGGCTATTTGGTTGCTCCCGGTGACATGAAAAACCTGGTACCTCAGATGATGCATCAATGATGGGATGAACCTTTCAAACACTGTTTCTTTCATCACTGAAAGCCATGAGTTGGGTCAGCTGCTGAAAGTGTCACAAACAGTTTAAATGTAAGTTAAGATAGCACTATGTCTGTAAAATATATGGGTGCCATCCTCCAGAGTACACTAAAAATAATACTGTGTGATTTTTGTCATGGTTCCCTTGTCCTCCCTTGATCCTGCTTCATTTGGATTCCTTCTTGGAAGTCCTGTCCAAACCCCACTCAATTTTTCAGTAATAAGTAGTAAAAAAGCAAGGTGCTATAAAACCTTTAAACAGGTAGTGATTGTTGTTTTGCTCTATGTCAGAGTGCAAAATGAACTAGAATCGCCACATTTATGAGAAACACGTCGGTTCAAATAAACTGGAATTACTCTTTAACAGCAGCAGCCTGGGTAGATTTCTCTTTTATTTTCAGAGTCTTGGGTTCAGTCGTGGACATTTACCATCCAAAGATTTTCTCAAAATTAGCTTCCCGTTTACCCTACACCTCTATTTACTTCTTCTGTTTTCCACTTTCTTTCACCTTCTCTTCCTATATCTCCTCATTTGCACTTCCCGAAGCTTCACATTAAGACTTGATTGCAAATTTGTTTTAAGGACCAAATGCTAAATTCACAGCAATAAACTGCTGTTCATTCTCACCCCCACCTCGCTCCCCAGGATCCAATCTAAAAGCACGTCCTTCACGAAACTTTGATGTTTTTTCTTTTTTGGAAAAACATACAAACATACAATACCCTGATGTAAGTTTTCTATTAAGGACAAAAAAACTTCATTGTCATTTGAGGATGTAATGATTTTCAGGATGTCTTTTGAGAGTAGCACCTTGAGAAACTATGAAAAATAACCCAAAGCACATTGTGAAAGGACAGTTTATCCAACAATAAGACTTCTAGCTACTGTTCACAAAAATAACAACATGTAAGCAAAGCTCAGTTACAGCCTCCTTTTGGCAAAGAGAACGTAAAGCTGCAATGAAGAGTTTGGATTTTTGGGAGCTTTTAGTGACATAGTCGATGGTGTTGAAGCTGCAAACAGATGGTGCTGTCAGTTTTCATTTATTTTGAGTAAAGGTTAACCAGCATCAACAAAAATAGACCGGACCATCTGTTCCCATGCAGCTTTTGAACAGCCAATAACGTGAAGAACATTTACTGTACACCAAAACAAAGAACAAAAAAGATTCACTCAACATAGCATTAACACCTCACACCAACAGTTTTCATCATAATTAGATCTATTTCTGTAATATTTTAGACAAAAAGTCTAACCTAAGTTACCTAAAGTGTATGGGTGACTGAGGAATTGCAGGCTACCACTTCACTGATGCCTATGACCATGAGGAGGATGAAGAGCACTGTATTTGATGTCCATGACACTCACCAATCTTGCCTCTCTAAAGCAGCTCAAATAATGCATAACCTTTTGGAACACTGATAACCAATACTAGAATAAGGAAAATATTTCTGGTGCATTGGACAAGGAGGAATTGAGAAGTCATTTTTTCCCGAGATATTTTACCTCTCAAAGGTCTTTGTGTTGCTGTGCTGATCTGTATCAAGCCATTGTCACTTTTTTCCCTTTTGAACAGCAAAGATTCAGTCATTCTGTTGAAACTGGTTTTCTTTATTCCACTTCTGTGATCAAAACACAATGATTGTGAAAGAAATTTCTGTATTAGATGGAATAAGGAGAACAGGAAGGAGGACTCAAGTACAGACACAACCAGGCAGTCAAAATTTTGGTGGTTTATTAAAGATCAAATAACTCTTACGTGCAGGTTGGCAGGTAACAACAGCCAGAACAAGCAGGAATCACATAACAGGAGGAGAAATGATTCCAACATGAGTGAAAGACAGTCAACCCCTTGAAATACTGCCATTTTCTTTCAAAGGCACTCACATCTCAGAGACAAATTATCTTTTGGTGTTGGTGTGGTAACACATCACAGCAACAATATTCAACACAGATCAAGTGCTGCTTCTTGAAAAACAAAAAAGTGAGATTCCAAGATTGTCAGGCTGCAGTTTGTGTCCCATGAAAGATCTTAATTTCACTTCATTTTCACTCACTGCTTGGTTAGTAGGCACCAACGCTGCTTGGTTTGGTTCAGCCCTAACATTAATCCTGCATGGTGAAAACTGAGGATACAGGACAACTAGTGGATTAAAATGAGTCCTAACTAAGAATAACCATGCACGGATGTGGCAATTTAGGA
>JAMQGT020004272.1:0-22500 GCA_024447675.2 Pterophyllum scalare | reverse complement strand
ACATAATGTACCAGACACAAGTGACATAGGTTACAACATAAACTGTACAAAAATTCACCACAGAAGTCAAAATCAGCCATCAAAGGAAACATTTACAAGATGCCAGTGAGACCTGCTGTGATGTATGGTTTGGAGACAGAGGCACTGACAAAAAGTAAGAGAGGTGAGGCTGAGATGGTTTGGACATGTGCAGAGGACGGACAGTGAATATATTGGACAGTATGGTTGATATGGAGCTGCCTGTCAAGAGGAGAACAGGAAGACCACAGATAAGGTACATGGATGTAGTAAAGAAGCACATGGAGAGGGTTGGTGTGACAAAAGAGGATGGATACAGATGATATGCTGTGGTGACCCCTACCTAGAGTTACCAAAAGAAGAAGAAAGAGGGTGTTGGCAGTGACAGCAAGAGCTTTAGCAAGACAGGAGAACAGGAGTAAGTCAGGAGCTATTACAGAGGCACAAAGGGAGGAGGTAAGGGTGTGTGGACGGGTCTACAAATGATTAGACTTTGAATCACAAACATTAAAAGTCTGAGGCTGTCATTGAATATAAAATATTCAGTCTGCACACAAATTAAAATAGAGCAAGTGCAGTGACTAATTCAGGCCATCCACAAACTGAGGCACAGGGCACAAAAGATACAGTTAACAGAGTAGCTAACACAGTTCACAGTCTCACAGCCTTAAGCCGTGTGCTGGACTCAACCTAATTTAGCGGGTTGATCATAGGAAGGAAGTTTCTGTCAGTGTGTGAGAGGAGTTGCCTTAGCAACAGAAAACTGTTAGCATTAGCCTATTCAGTCAGCTGTAAAGTGAAGTAATAAGCTAGTCACTGAAATAAGAGAGCTGTGCTGAACGGCTGGGTGACTGGACTGTATATGGAGGTCACAGTGGATGCGTAGGCAGTCAAAACATTATGTTTGTAGACCCATCCATCCACTCTCACCTCCTCCCTGTATAGAATTTGTGGTTTTATATGGCTTCCTGCTGTGGTCAGACTAATCTTGATGATAGCAGAGGAGTCAAACATCACAGAGCCACAAAGCCTTCCGACACATTGTTTGTCTGTCTATGTAGTTAAAGTCAACGTTTCCCACGTCTGTTTTGACTATGCAGAAATATTCTTCTCACTCCCACCAAAGTCAAATATTTTCAGATATTTTTTTTTACCTACAAATCATCATGAATGTGACTTTCAAAACAGGGCAATTCATCCTGTATCATTTTCCAGTTTTCATGTAGAGACAATCTTTTAAAAAAAATAAAAAGCACAGCAGGAGATCACTAAAATCAAAGGAGGGAATCACTTTCTCCCAGGCAATTTACACATCCCTTCTTTTTTCAATGCAAAGTGCCCAACCTCAATATATGAACACTATACATTTGATATGTACACAGAAAAAGCTCTCATTTGAAATGCAGTAGACTAATAATTCAGAATGTCTCCTAGGCTGCAAGACTAATACCAGGTTCACAGTCAATATCAATTCTCAACTAAAGAATGAACAATTTTACAAACAAGACTTGTGTGTCCAGATGTCCTTGAATGAAAAAACATCAATATTCAATGTTTCCATTACTACCTGCAGCGGCAAGATCTGAGTCTCAGATGCAGCAGAGACATCTTGTGAGGATGAGAGAGCTTTTTTGTTTTGAGGCTGATATTGGCAGTAGATGCTACATATTTGATTCATAAATTCAAACATAAAGAAACCACCAAAATCAAAGAATTAGATTTACTGTAAATCAATCAAATCAATAATTGAGTCAATAATTAAAAGGGAAGCACAACATTGCACTGCATATAGGAAGAATTGTGTCTTCAGTTCTTAATAAATATAAAGCAGCTGGATTCATGAAGTTCGTCTTTGCCTTTATGAGCTGGACTGGACTTAAGACAGAAAATGCAGAGAATATAAGTATGTTGAAGGAGTACAGTACACATTCCAAAGTATGTGAACAAAAACTTCCATGTGTGGTAATGCAACATGATTGTAACCAATCATGTTTAAAGTCAATGTTCCTCAGATGATTGAATTTCCCAAGTTGGGAAATTCAACCATATGAGGAGACGAGACTGTTTTGTGTGTTTTTTTACATCAGAAATTGAAGACAACCTGGATATTACAAAGATGATGTGCTAAATTTTATTGCTCAAAGTCTTTAAACAATATTTTGATAGCTGGTTCCACTACAGTTTAACTTACACCAATCAGGCATCACATTATGACCACCTGCCTGATATTGTGCTGGTCCCCCTTTGCTGTCCTGTAAGCTGTAAGGTGGGGCCTCCATGGATCAGACTTGTTCGTCCAGCACATCCCACAGATCCTCAACAGGATTCGGATCTGGGGAATTTGGGAGGCCAAGACAACACCTCAAACTCATTGTAGGGTGCTTTATCCTGCTGAAAAAGGCCACAGCCATCAGGGAATGTCGTTTACATGAAAGGGTGTACATGGTCTGCAACAATGCTGAGGTAGGTGGTATGTGTCAAAGTAACATCTACATGGATGGCAGGACCCGAGGTTTTCCCAGCAGAACATTGTTCAAATCATCATACTGCCTCCACCAGCTTGCGTTCTTCCCATAATGCATCCTGGTGCCAGATGTTGCACATGCACCCGGCCACACCCGCATGTGATGGAAAAGAAAACGTGATTCATCAGACCAGGCTACCTGCTTCCATTGTTCCACAGTGTTTCCTGCTTCTAACACATCAACTTTGAGGACAAAATATTCACTTGCTCCCTAATACTAACACCCATTAACAGGTGCCATGATGAAGCAATAATCACTGTTATTCATTTGACCTGTCAGTGGTCATAATGTTATGCCTGGTTGGTGTATAATTTGAGTTATTGCTAAAGACCTTTCTTATGTATGGAGGGAAGTAATGCCTACAACAATATCCATTCCATGTCCATCCATGGTATGTTAAGTTAAATGGTGAAGAGGTGGGTGAATGGCTGTCTGCCTTCATGTGTTATCCCTGTGATGGACTCACGTATCCAGGGTGTATCCCACTTTTTGCCCTATGTCAGCAAGGACAGGCTCCAGCCTTTTGGAAAAGTGGAAAAGGATGGATGGATGGATGGATGGATGGATGGATGGATGGACGGATGGATGATAAGAAAGTGATTGGATAGATGAATGGTATAAAGTTGTAAAACAAGCTGATGCTTAAAGGAAGTGAGAGCATCCACTGCTCACAAATCAATTTGATCAATAATAATATTTATTTAGATTAGTAACAGAGAGAGACTGTGGTGATTGATTGGTTCAGGTGTCAATAGTAATAGTTGAAATGACATTTAAAGAGCAGCGAATAACTGATTGGCTTAGACAAGAAGTTATTTTCAAAAAGTGCAATTTCCCAATGATGAACAAAGGTTAAATGTTACAGAAAATCTTTCCAATTTAATTTGCGCCAAAGCTCCATTCATGGATTGTTGATAATGTTGATGACATCTTAGACACTTTTTTTAACTCATACAAGTCAATCACGGTTTCCCTGTTTACTGCACAGCATGAAGTGCTCTAATGTGTGATTCCCTCAAATGTCCTGACCTCACTTACACCACTTATGCTTTTAAGCTTCATCACTTGTCTCAGATGCATCTTCATAACTTTTGGGTTCTGACAGTGGCCCCAAATATAAAGAAAATTCTGCACCAACTTAATCCAGATGTATACGTAGGTTTCTTGGTCACTGTATTTATACAGTTAGTGTCCCATTATAAGGTTAATATGAAGGAAGCATTACCCAGTGTCAGAATTGCTACAGATTTTAGAAAAAAATTAAAGACTTTATCATTTTTTATATTTTTTCATGTAAATTATAATAAGAGCAGCTTTGCCCTCATGTAGAAATAACTGTTCAGAAGAAACTATTATTACAAGCACAATTATACAATACCAGCATGATATAAAGAAGAAAGCAACCCACACCTTAGGAGAGGCTTCATATACCCCCTCTTATTTTGTTCTCGACATAAGGAATCACAGTGCGTCTCTGCGGTTTCACCAAGTAGTTAGGGAGCCCATTACAGAGACAAAACAAACAGAGCCAAGCAGAAGACCTCCCCAAAGTGTGAAACGTCACCAAAAGCAAGAATTAATTCCAAAAGAAATCCATTACAATGCTGACTCTGCAACGGTGTTCAAGAACATTTTGAGGAATACGCAGGTATCTGGTGAAAGGTGACGGAGGAATTAGGCTGTGTGCCGTATGTCCCAGGTCACTACAGGTCACAGAAGGAAAGGAAACAAAGAAACTTTCAATACTGAAAAAACAGCCCCAAAAGGAAACACACACCTTTATGTTTCTGACATCATTGTGTTAAATTGTGGAATAATTGTACTGAATAAGCTCCACCATGTAGTGCACACTGTGCATACTATATTATGGATATGGCACACACCACAATATATTAAAGTGTGCAGGGCTGTCTATTAATTACCAGTTTAGTATCAGCTCACCTCTGAACCAAAGTTTCCTCCTGCTGAAAGGTTTTAATAACATTGCTGAGCTTTAATTTCTCCAAACTTGATTCTTGAGTCTGTTTTTATCTAACTGCTGCCTCCTGAGTTTCATTATTCTTTCATCAGTCTTGGGGGGAGGAGGCGTGTGTATTGGTGGGGCTGGTAATCATAAACCATGTCAGGATAAATACACTAGTGCATTCACTTTGCAAATGAGGCGACTCTCACTCACTCTGTGCTAATGTTTGCTTGGCCCGGCTGATTGATGACACGCTGATCTGCAGACTCTCATCAGTCTGAATATGAGGAGCTTCGCATTCTGACCACAGCGAGTAAAGTAAATAAAGCAGAGCCGAGCTGTCACTTCTGCTCTGATAGCATCGTTCAATATGCTGGAGGTGGGGGAAGAGAAGGAGGAGTAAATTTCAGCTTATTTCAGCTTGTGGAGCTAAACTTACCAAATGAAAAAGTACCAACATGAGTGAACAGGCAAATCTAAAGCAAAGATAATTCTATTACAGAGACTGCCCTGCTATCACAATACAGTGCAATGCTAGTCTATATGTAGTTTGTACCGTCAGCTCATGTCCAGTGATGTTAGTATACACACTATATCTGGGTTTCCTGGTACTGGCTTTTAAATGATGCGTGTGGTTGTTGTCTGTTTGAACCAGTGCCACTGTGCTGGATTTATGGGTGAGCAGTGGCCTAAAGCCATAGACTGTATACAAAAGATGGACATGGCTTCCAGCTCTGCCTCAGCATTCTGCATTCTTTTTTTTCTTTTTCTTTTTTTTTTTTTTTTGGGTAGCAGGCGGTGACTTCCACAGCTGCAGAAAGACTTTAGAAGTAGAACAGAAGTAGAAACAGTATGAGAGTGAGAGAGAGATGTGGCACAGAGAACTCATAGCAATTGAGAATATCATGACAGAAATGAATCTCATTGGCTCTGTGGGAACAGGGATGGTACAGTGGACAGCTGAATTGTAAAACACACGAGCTAATCATGTTGCTGCCCAGATGCATGCTCACAATAAAGATCCGCAACAGCTCTAGCTGTGTGGTCAACTCTTTATTGTAGTAAATATGTGGTTAAGTAAACTTTTATCTTTCATTATGAAAATTAACATGTATTTATTCAAATGGGAGGAGTCAGAAATGTTCATGTCTGTGACCTCAGTAAGCACTTCCCTGAAGAGTTTATATCCCAGTGTTGCTAGAAATAAGTCAGTAGTCTCAAGTCTTAGAAAAAAACTGGCCTTGACAATTTTATTTTTATAGCACATTTCATTGCACGTAAACTCAATGAGCTTAACATAAAAGACAAAACATAAAAACCCATGCAGGTCTACTGTGGCTTAAGACAATAAAATCAGCATAATAATCTTTACAAAGAAATAAAATGAAGTTCATTTGGCAAATGATGGTTCTGTTAGAGGCAAAAACAATGATGAAGCAGGGGATGATTGATGGCAAGCCTATGTTATGACTGACTTGTTGCATCCATATGAGTGTGCCATATCCCTCGGTTTCTAAGAGCCACCCCTCGCTAACATCCAGGATTTTTTGGTATGTTACAAAATTGGGTTGTCTTTAAGAGATTTGTCTCTCCAGCTGCTGTTATCGTTGACAGATTATTATTTGTGCACTGGTGTGGTGGCATTTGCTCCCTGAGTTTGTATTTTAGGCACAGGAGGAGCCCCCTCAAAGGCTGACAGATTACATGGCTGTGGCCTTCAACTGGAGATACACATATTTTTGGGGGGCTTTTTATGTTTTTTTAGCACTAAGGTAAATACTTTGTCCAGAGGTGGGGATACTCACCATACCAGGATAAATGTACTACTGTAGTTCTAGTTTAAAACATATGATTTTTACCAAGAGTCAGCTGATGTGTAGTGCTGCTGACTTTGGTGAATTAGTACCATTGGCTGCATCGTGCCATCAGTAATAGGCTACCGAATCAAAGTTTGTCCTCCAAAACTCAGTGTTCATATTTTAAAAGCATTTTAAGTCACAGTGAGGGTATTTGTGTGAGACAATAGCAAGAATATCAATGTGTATCCAATCAGAAACAGGCAGCTAAATGCTCAGCGGTGACAATACACTCACTCTGCCTTTGGCTGCTTTGGTCTTTTCTTTTTTTTTACCGGCATTGGTACAGATGTGAATTTTTTTTGTTGTTGTTTTTTTTTCTCTGTTTCAGCTTTTTCAGCTCGTCTCAGCCTGCAGGTGAGATGTCAGGTGTGTGCTCCTTTCATGGCACCATCAGCATTACATGAGATGTGTTTGAGAAGCATGGGATTTTTCAGCCTTGCATTTCTGTTTCACCTCCAGCATGAACTACCGCTCACAAATTATTCATGTGGTGTCACGTCAAGGAGCTGCTGCGGCATCTGCCTGTGGGGACAGCCTCAGTGTGTGTGTGTGTGTGTGTGTGTGTGTGTGTGTGTGTGCATGTGTCATGTATAGTGTACCAGCTGGGGTATTGTGTGAGATTGAGTGTTATGCAAGAGTGTGTGTGTGTGTGTGTGTGTGTTGTAATCCCCACTCCAAATCAAAGTCTCTGACAGCTGCCTTAATGCCGGCTGCCTCTCAAGTGATGAAGGACCTGCTGCTTGTCGCCGCAGATACCTCCATCACCCTCCTCCTCCTCCCTCCTTGTTGACGGCGAATCAATCACTCCATCCGTTCGCAACTCTGTATCCCTGACACTGGCATGTATAATTAAAGTTTATTCCCCCGGACCTCCCCAGCTCAGCCCATTCTTGCAGTTTCCTTCAATAGCCTGCCACTACCACCGGAGAAGATAAATATGAAATGGACATTCATATTTCACAAATCAGAGTGAGAGCAGGGAAACCAACTGCTATTTGGCCGAGTTCTTAGAAGAGGCCGGCTATACTGTTATCACACATTCCTGGACAAATGATCCCTTAGATATTCGGGGGACTGACAGTTAAATGTTGAGACAAAATTTTTCACTTTACACCGAGAGGCTCTTCAGAATTTGTGAGGTTTGCTTTCCAGCAAATGACCAACATGACAGCTTTTATCCCAAAAAGAAACCCTTTACTGGCCTATAGGAGATTTCAGATATTGGGAAACATCAATTAAATTAACTTAAAAAGTCTAAAAATGTGTAAAAGTTCTATAAATTATTTGACAACAAACTTTGCAAAGTGTTTTATAACTTAAATTAGAAAGTTTCCTTTGCCAAATCAGCTTTTTATTCTTTTCAAAGTGTGAAAACCTGATTTTATGTCTAAGCTAATAACTGAGAACATGCAATTGTAAAAATCTGGCAACATTTCATTTGTCGAAATAATAATGACAATGAAACCCAAATGTGTGTAATGTAATGGTGTATTTCCTCATATCTAACATGTTATATACATACGCAGTGCTCTGCATTTACACCTCAAACAGACAATGGCTGGACTAGAATTTAATTCAATTCATTTCAGTTCAGTGTTATTTATATCGTGCCAAATCACAACAGTCACCTCAAGGAGACTTATTTACCATGTCACTGAAAACAAACAAATAAACAAAAAAACTACACTGAGGTGAGCCAAACAGATCAAGTGTGAAATATAAAGTCAGTGCTGAAGTGCCAACAACTGCAGTTCCTCTGCTGGATCCAGCAGTGAGTCATTCCCCATAGACTTCCAGGTTAAAATGTCCAACTTTATATCAGAAATGAACATGTTTACCACCTGATTGAGCTTTGGCTGAGTGAAGACATGATTTGACAATCTTTGAAAACTTTGAAATAGCTGTTACTGGCTACTGTGTTAGCATTAGCATTATGAACAACCTGTACACAATTGCAGCCTGTTGCATATTCCTTTTTTACATCACAAAAAAAATAAAATACCTTTATGCAAATCAGCATGCTTTGCTCACCTTGATTCCGGGGTTTACCCTGCATATTGCTATTAAAGTTTAACAATCTCAGTTGATCTGATCTGCATCACAATGATGTGTCTTTGTATTTCCAGATGGGTAAACATCAGGTTTGGCCCAGAATCAGATGTATGTGAGGCAGATCAGCTGAAAAACAGATGATTCTGGTCACCCGGCAGTTGATCAGCTACTTAAAAAGGGACTGTTTCTGAAGCAAACTCTTGCAGTCACGAAAACATAAGCCCTTTGAGAGTCACTGGCAACATGTAATTTAACTCAAATGTAGAGAGAAGAAAAGTGGTTAAAAGGAAGACTTCTTGTGAAGAGGTGGGACATCAGAACCAGACAAGCAGCTCAGCAGGAATCAGCAAACAGGTGCCAGAAGAGAACAACAGGTAGCAGAAAAGCAGACTGTGGCGTGCTGGAGCAGCAGAAACTACAGAAGTAAAGAGATCACTATTTATACACGTCCACTGAGGCTGATTAAGAATGAGAGGTAGCTGGGTGGCTAGGTGATGCAGGAGTGCATAAAGTGATCTGCAGAGGAGGAAAACGCTTTCATTGGCGAAAGTCAATTGACATTTAAAAATGCCAAACCTTTTATGGTTCCATTTTTAATTTTTAATTTGAGTAACTTGCAAACTGTGATTTTTTTTTTTTTTTGGTGTGTTTATTGACCAAATCCAAGCTCATGGGTATAATCTTGGATAGCAAAGAATCTATCTCTAATTGGTATGTTTGAAGTTAAAAGATGTGCAACATTTCTGACATGAAAATCAATTTTACTGCTAATGCCTGCTTTCATATCATCACATCTTAGTTATTGACCAGTATGGTCTAATGGGACAATGCACCTCACTTTTTACTGTGCTCAAGATAGGGAGCTGAATTTTGTATTTTGTATTTTGACAGTTATATCAACACAAACTGAATAAATAGAGAGCAGTTTTGTGTGTGTGTGTGTGTGTGTGTCTGTGTGTGTGTGTGCACGTGCGTGTGTGTGTGTGTGTGTGTATATAGGTGTATTAAAAAGAAAATGGCTCAGACACTAATTCAATGAACCTCAGACCTCTGCTTAGTTTCCACACACACACACACGCTCACAAATGAAAGAACAAAGAGTGATTTCCTCATTAGATGCGTTTTTAATGCATGAAGAGGTAATTTATTCATGAAAATGAACAAATGATTTATTCAGGCTGAAACTTTTAGCAGCAGTTGTGTTCAGATATACGTTATTATTGTGATTATTGGCGTCTTGCCATGGCACCACTTTGCCGCTGCAGCATTATGTATGCACAGCAGATTTTTAAAAAATTACAGTTTTAACAGGTATCTCGGATAATTAGCAAGCACCAGCAATGTTACTCACAAGTAAGCAGCTTCAGTAACATGTCCTCTTCTTTTCTTATGAGCTTTACTTCTTTAATTCTGACTTTGGCTGTTCTTTTCTCTTGGTTCTGCTTATTTTATCCCCCCCCCCTCCCCCATTATTTGTCTTTTTGTTTTTCACCAGACTTTTTCACCTTGTTGGAAAAAAAATGTTTTCCCCAAAAGTAGTATTCTCATAAACTGCTAAGTTTTTTCCTCCTTCTTCTCCAGCTTCTCCCTTTAGGGGTTGCCACAGCAGATCATCTGCCTCCATCTCGCCCTGTCCCTGCATCCTCCTCTGTAACACCAGCCCTCTGCATGTCCTCCTTCACCACATCCATGCATCCCTCCTCTGCACATGTCCAAACCATCTCAGCATTGCATCTCTAATTTTGTCTCCAAACCGTTCAGCCTGAGCTGTCCCTCTGGTGGTCACTTTTCTAATCCTGTCCATCCTGGTCACTGAAGATCTGAACATCTTCAGCTCTGCCACCTCCAGCTCAGCCTTTGTGTCAGTGCCACTGTCTCCAAACCATCACAGCAGGTCTCACTACCATCTTTAAATCTTCCCTTTCACTCTTGTGGCTTTCCTTCTGTCACAAATGAACCCTGCCACTCATCTCCACCAACTCCACCCTGTCAGCACTCTCTTGTGCTGAGAGGTGATTCTTGCACACTGTTTGTTGCTGTAGATGGTTGACCCCAGATATTTAAACTCATCCACCTTCACCAGGTCTTCCCCTCGCATGTTCACCTTTCCACCTGTCTCCCTCTCATTCACACACATGGATTCTGTCTTGTTTCTACTGACTTTTATTCCTCTTCTCTCCAGAGCATACCTCCACCTTTCCAGGCTCTCCTCTACCTGCTCCCTACTCTCACTACAGATAACAGTGTCATCTGCAAACATCATAGTCCACAGAGACTCCTGCCTGACCTCATTTTTGCCTATCCGTCACCACTGCAAACAAGAAGGGGATCAGAGCAGATCCCTGATGTAATCCCACCCCCCCACCTTGAACCCATCTGTCACTCCTACTGCACATCTCACCACTGTCTCACTGTCCTCATACATGTCCCGCACCACCCTCACATACCTGTATGCCACTCCTGACTTGCAGTCCCACAGTTCCTCTCTTAGTGCGCTATCATCAGCTTTCTCTGGGTCAACAAAGACACAGTGAAGCTCCTTCTGACCTTCTCTAAACTTCTCCATCAACACTCTCAAAGCAAACTTCACATCTATAGTGCTCTTTCTCAGCATGAAGCCACACTACTGCTCCCTGATCATCACCTCTTCTTAACCTAGCTTCAACAGCTCTTTCCCATATAAGCATTATCCCTCTGTAGTTACTATAGCTCTCTAAATCACCCTTGTTCTTGAAGTGTGCCTTATGCATTCCAACAAATAAGCTTAGTATCTAAAACGAGGAGTTATTTCTCATTTAAGGTCTATTACAATCATTTGGTTTATGTCTCATATTTTGAAACTGTGACTATCCATTCATAGTTTAGCATGCCAGAGCCTCTTAAAAGCCCAAACCATAACAGCAAAATTCCGACCCTACTGGCCTGTCCCCCAGTGGAGCCCCCAGCATCTCCAAGAAGCCAAAGAAGAAAAAGTGAATGCATAAAGAAATAAAACACATTTCATTTCCTTTATTTAAATAATTTATGTGCCCTTGTGTCATTTCAATGTAGTGTGACAGTATGGGCACTGTTTTTCTTAGATTATCACCTCTGCTGTCACCAGGGCCCTATTCCAGGAAGCAGGTTCAACTCTGAGCTGACCTCAGGTCAGTTTTTATTTGATAAAAACAGTTTTTCTTGCAGTTTATGACAGTTCAGTTTATGACCTTTTAATTGTTTAAATAATATTACAGTAAAACTGAATCTATGGAATAGCAACTTCACTTTATTAATTATTAATGGAGAAGTTCATTATTTCTGCAATTACTGGATAAATTTGAGATTTACAGGGAATCTGATTTTGTTTCCAGTTTAATGGTTTCTAATCTGATCTAAGATCAGCTTCACTGATAGATGACGGCTCTCTGACAGCCACAGCAGAGATGGTTCACTGAGTTACTGTTAAAGGTCAGAGGTCAGTCACAGTTTCATGTTCTCAGAAATGTCTCAGCCTTATAGGTTTTAAACATTTCAGTACAGTTTGGGAGGATGAGACATTTTAATTAAAGAATGCAGATTGTGTTGGGAAAATAAATCCGTTTTGAACAGATCCAGACTGGATGAGCTGAGAAATGACTGGAGCCTGAACTGGATCTGGACCTTATCCGGTCTGAATCCCTGATCCTGAGCAGTTCGGCTCCTCCTGCTGTGCAGGTGGACTCGGACAGTTTGCTGATCCGTTACAGAGCCGATGATCACAGATTTAGGTGATTTTCAGTTGAAAATATGTGGAGATTCATCCTCTGAATTGCAGACAGCACAGCTTTCAAAAATGTTGATTTCAGTCACTTTAAATCCATTCAGTTTAGTTTGGAAGTCTTCAAATCATTTCAGCCTCATCCTCACTCAAACATTCCCATCATCTTCGGGATCCAGACATTTTTCCATCAGTGAGCTTTTACAACATGACCAATAATCAATCATTGATCACTGATCAATGTGTTCTGTGTCAGCAGCTTCATCCAGATCAGTGTGATGTAACAGTGATGCTACAGTAACTACAGTAAATGTTTCAGAGGAGCTGCAGCTGCCTCATTAAAAATACATGACATCATCGTTGCCTCCGCCCTCACAGCCTGTTGACGAGTGAACGACTGTAAAAGCTTCATTTTACGCACAAAAATAACGAACTAACGTCTAACTGGGATTTCAGTGCTTGTCTGCAGATGAATTTGATCCTTTGACACTCTGACAGTCACTTTATGAAGGAGGAAATTAATCAGTGTCAGACAGGTGGTTCAGGTGCAGCAGGAGGGAGGAGTCAGAGAGACACTCAGAGTTTGTTGGATAAAACCTGCCAGGCTAGGTTCACAGAGTCTGTTACCAAGGTAACTGACTCATGGTTGAGAGTAGCTCTCTTCCTGGAACCGTTTCTGACATTTTAGCGTTATAAACCTGGAGTTTTTAGCTAAACCTGCTTTCTGGCATAGACCCCAGACCTCAGCCTGTGCCTGGCAGAGTAAAGCAGAAATAGTGATGTGCAATATCAACGTCTTGTTAGCCTGCTGTAAGTGAAATAAAATGTTGATCTAAGAGATTCCACCTTAGTCTATAGCTGAAACTCACCAGACACAGAACGACAGGCTTTAATTTCTGTCATTAACTTTTTCATTATTTGTTATGCATCTTTGCTTTTCTCATCTGTCTGACACCCAGATATTAGGAGGTCAGGATCACAGCAAAAGTGTTAGTTTGCAGAACAATGGAGCCTCAGAGAGTTCATGGAATGAGCACAATGTCAGGTGAGAGAGCCTTTGATGGATATTTAACACAGAGCAGCAGGGTTAATTCTGCCTTTTGTTCAGACACATAGGCAACTGTTCAGAGCTGTTGAGTCGGCCGATAGTGTCAGCTGGGAGGAATCGTCAAAGGTCGAGAGACTCGGACACCGTCTGATCTGCCTGCAGCGCTGATAAAACCTCCACAAATACTCTGAAACAACAGTGAGGACCATGGCCTGCTCTGACCAACCCCAGCATCAGCAAACCGCAGATACAAAACAAACACTGAGCAGTTAAAACATTTCACCGAACACAAGATTGAAAACTGCAATCATATCAGCATTGTCTTAATAAGAAACAGCAAACTTTGAGGGATTTTTGCAGAAAAGTGCCCCACTGAATGCTGAATTCTTAGTCAGGAACTAAATAAAACTTTTTGGATTTTTCAAGCTCCCAAAGCTTCACACATTAAATATTTGCTGCTTGTCCTGCTTTTACATAACTGTAACCTGTATTTATGGGGTTTGGTAGTTTGGTTTTGGACATCTGAATATGTCTTGATGGGTTTTGAGAATCTAAATGAATATTCTACAATAGAAATCTTGAGAAATGTTTTGCAGGTGTGGATGCGAGGGTGTTGGGTTATCTGTCTCTGTGTTGGCCCTGTGATAGGTTGAAGACCTGATCAGGGGTGTCTTGCCTCTTGTCCCTATGACAGCTGGTATAGACTCAAACCTCCTGTGGCCCAGAAATGGATAGATGGTTACAAAAATGGATACATGATCATAGACTGTATAGAAAGACTCGTGAGGCTTCAGGATCTGAAAAGCAAAGACACTATGGAAGTGCCTTAATCCCGCAAAATAAAAGTGTTTGTCAAAAGGAAATGTGACTGAGATGTGACTGTCCTCAGTGCATGCTGGGAAAGTTTCCAACATTGGTAGTAGTATCAAATAATAGCCAGTCAAATCAATACTTACCATAGTTTTAGATTTTTTACTCATTTTGGTTTTATTCCAGTTTTCAGGCACAGCATAACATCATCTGAGGTTGAAAACTGAAGGCTCGAGAAAACTCGCTCCCAGCAGATATTTTAGTTGAATCTTGAATCACAGAGATAGCACATAGGTTCTGTTTGTCCATGTCCATAATTTTCTTTTGACCTTTACGTTGAGGTCAAAGTCGCAGAGATTCAAACTCGACCAAAAGTTTTAGGCGATGCATCCACGGTGTGAATTTGGACATCCTGGGTGACATTGTTCCCACGTCATGTTCACAAGATTTTCAGAAAAACCTGCTCTCTGGCCTTGATCCAATTATTCCAAAAATGTAATCAGGTGATCTAGGGGTCACTGGCCATCTTTTGTGCAAATTTGTTACGAATTGGAGTGATAGTTTTGCTGTGGTATTTTTAAAGAACAAACAACCATGCCAAAAACAATACCCCATTCCCCTCTTTAGGCATGGGGTCAAAATTAGCTGAAGATGAAATAACAGGATTGTTTTCATTTGATAAGAGCAGGTTTGCATAAATTAGCTGAGCCATGTTTGAAGAACAGGGCCCTTGTGGGAGCTGTAATTCTGCCTTGTTTTGCTCCCTAGCTACACACACACACACACAGTGCCTGTTGGGTATATTGCCCCGGTCATGATTTTTGCAAATGAAGCTGGGCCGCAAATCACGGCAGCCCGGCCTGAATCAGCAGCTCTTTCATAAATGCTGATTTCCAGACGGTGCATGTTCTCACAGATCTGACAGAGTGCTCTGCACACTTAGACCTGACTTTGCATTACTTCGCTGTGAGTAAAGACAGCTGCACATAAATACAGACTGGGGAACTTCTACCCAAGCTATATATAATCTGTTCTTTCATGGCAGCAATGATGATTGTAACACTTTTCTCCAAATTATTAACAAACCAGGGGCATCACCATATACTGTAACTCTGTTAGTTTGATTTGTTAAAGGTTTTGTAACTTAGTTTACCAAAAACACAAAAGATCTGAGGTGCAATCATCATATGATGTTGTTCATGCTGAAATCTATATACAGTTGATAAGAGAATGATCACTCTCATTATCTGGGCACTGATCATCCAGCAATTGTGATGCTATTTTTCAGAGAAGTGACTGATCACCAGGTGATGGTTTTGTACCTGTTGGTCTGTTTTCTTACATAACCTGCTCCAGAGCAGGTTACCGTAGCTCTGCAGCACAAGCTGCCATAGTGATGGACCTTCATAACACTTAACACCAGGGTTCAACCTGAAGTTAGCTCGCTAAGCCCCTAATCTGATTGAAAGTCAAGAGATTTACTAAGCTCATCTCATTATGATAACCAGGCCTGAATCTGCCAGATAACCAGTAACTCATCTCCATACATTGCTTGTTCATTCACCTTACATCTGCAGATGCTGCTTCATGTGATGTGCGTTAAATAAATACATAAGTATTTTGATCACATAAGAATAGACCCTTCCCTTGGTGGCAAGCAATAGACTTTTTTCCACCCTTTTTTTTTTTGCAGACCTCCATTTGAGTTCCTGCTGATTGGAGTGATACTGCTTGTTGATTGGCTGTCTCACCTCGCAGGCTAAAGCGTCTGCTGAGGCTGAAGTGTTGTTTCCCCGCAGATCTGCAGTCGGGAAGGAGGAGAACGAGGAGGAGGAGCAGCACAAGTTTTTCTACTGGGAAGCTCTTGTCTGTTAATTAGCAGTGAGCAGATGGAAGAAAGTCCACATCTCGCAGGGGATCAATTCTACTCAAGAAGCAGTAACAGCAGCAGCAGCGGCAGCAACCTCTGTTTATTTATTTCTTAGCTCAGCAGCAGAGGGGCAATGTCACCTCCCAAGGAAGAGGAGGAGGAGAACCCGGGAGAATTTGAAAGAGAAGTCTAAGACACACACAGACGTAAGGAGCGCCTTGTTTTCAAAGATTTCCTCAGAGACCCTAAAAGAAGTGGCGTTCAGCTGGCGATTGAGTGTTGAGTTTAGTTACTTATCATTACTTTGTTTACAGCCATCTGTTTACACACACATCCTCCTCATCTTATCTGTTTGTGTCTCGGTGCGCTCTATACGCCGTGAGCCGTAACCCGCCGGTCTCCTGCCAAAACTGAACCCTCGTCGACAGCTGCAGCGGCTGCTGATTTCTTTCGGTCGGCACATAAAGAGAAATTTGCTTCACACAAAATGTGACTTTGTGGAGGCTTTGTGGATGCATCTGCAGAATCACCATCTCATTCAGGAGTAGTTTTCACTCCATTTAACTACACAGTAACTGCAGCAGTGTTGTGAGCAGAATGAATATATCTGTTGGCTCAGGGAGGAGAAATTAAATGGGAACAGCCTAAAGTTTGAGAATAAAGTTCTGCATAAGGATAGCATTGCTGAGTAAATAATACTTTATATACACATATTCATTATCAACATCCATTTCCTCTGTTATGACCCACTAACAGAAAATATCAGGTGCAGCATGGAGAAGATACCTACTTTCCTGAGTTATGTCTTTCAGGCAGGCCCTTCTTTCCAAAGTCTTTATGAATGCAATTTCAGGATAATGACAACTATGAATGGATAAATGGATATTATGATTGAAATCTTTCATAATATATATTTCATTTAGATAATCTGAATAGCTTAAAGTCACTTCTCTCTTCAGTCCAGAGGAAAAATGAAGAAGTTATTGAACGGTAATAAAAACAAACTCCATAAATGCCCATCTTTTCAGGGCTCTCTAAACCATTTCTATTGCTACAGTTTGCAATGGCAGCAGTCTAAGCAATATCCCAGACTTCACTCTCCCAAGCCACCTTCTCCTTCTCTTCCAGAGGGAACCTGAAGAAGCTGGACATGCACAGAAACACCTGTTAGGTTTTCTCTCTAATTATTGTAGGGTCTTTACCTTACAATATAAAGCATCTTAAGGCGACTGTCTGTGATTTGGCGCTATATAAATAAAATTGAACTAAATAGTGAATGGACTGGTTCTTATATAGCACTTTTCTACTCTATGTTGAGCACTCAAAGCGCTTTGCACAACATGCGTAATTCACACAAGCACTTCTTTCTAAGCTTAAGTGCTTTCTGTCTAATATTCACACACATACTCTGACAGTTGCATTGGAGAGCAACTTGGGGTTCAGTATCTTGCCCAAGGAAACTTTGACATGCAGACTGGAGCAGACGGGGATGAAACCACCAACCTTCCAATTAGTAAGTTACCTCCTGAGCTACAGCCACCCCTAATGTCCAGGAGACATCTCTAAGGCTAAGTCAAGACACCCTTATTTCAACCACTTGTATCAATCATCTTGTTTTTTCAGTCAGTATATGTAGCTCATGGCCATAGGTGATCTTCACCTCCACCTTCAGCTTCCTCTTTACTACAACAGATTAGTACGGTATACGCATAAGATCCTGAACTACTTGAACTCCTAAACTTGAGGCAGCAGCTTCTTGCAAGCCCAGATTAAATGGTAAATGGTAAATGGGCAGTTCTTATATAGCGCTTTTCTACTCTGTCTGAGCACTCAAAGTGCTTTATACAGCGAGAGTGAGCAATACACCCTTTTCTGGCTGGAAACCATGTCCTCAGATTTGGAGCTTTTAATTCTTTTCCTTGCTGCTTTGACCTTGGTCTCAAATCTTCAGTGCAAATTAAAGTTCACTGCTGAATAAAACCAACAGGGCTACATTTTCAGTAAAAAGCAAATATCTGATTAGAAGACTATTATGCTGGAGGGCATCTGATGGCCACAGCTGGGAGTAGGAATGTAGGTCAACCAGAAGATCGACAACTTCACCTTCACACTCGGCTCTCCGTAATGTCTTTTTCTTTTAATTTTACTACTTTCGTGGGGTTTTAGTTGCCCATCAAGCTGATATTTTGGCTGATGCCATGGCCTTTGTACAGAAAGAAGTAGAGATTAATGTTTGGATGACCATTGTTAAAGAAATTCACTTGCTGACTGTGCTGTTAGGAACTCCATTTTTGTACAAATGTTTTAGATTTTGAGCACAACACAAGCAGAGTTTATCAGACAGACAACTACAAAGCTGCAACAGGAACCATAAAATCTCAAGACTGTAACACTGTACAGTAGATGAATCTTGGAGGTGCTGAATCTTAAACACTTTCTGTACAAATGAGTTTTACAAACAGTGAGGGAAGTGCAGAGATGCTTGTGGTTGATTTTATGAGTTCTAGACCTGACAGTGTTACAGCAGGAGATAAATAAATTTATTAGAAGAGCTACAGAGCAGAATTATTAACTGAAACTGAACCATTAAAGAAGAGACAAGGTGCAATGATGGTATCAAGTTGAGGACAGGGAAAAGGTAAGGAAGCGTGGTGGTGCTTCACAAACGATTTATGACCTTTATGATGGCTGTTGACACGCAACCCACGCCCTCTTCAATTACGAGCCACTCGGCTGGAAAAAAGACGGGGAGAGAGGAAGCGACAAAGAGAAGGTAAAAGGATGAGGATGGGAGATGGTAGATGGGGTGGGGGGTCATCAGCAGTCCCCACTTCCCTTGCCATATGTTTTCACTTAGTCAGTCATGTCGACACTTCTGGAACAATCTCCCGGTGGCGGGTGCACTCGCCTCGACACTTTGCATCTGCAATCAGCGCTGTCGCATAAACAAGATTTAATTTCCCCTTTTATCTGTTCAAATTGGCGCAGAGCAAAGCAATGTTACGGCATCGTTTCTTTTTCCTCTGACCCCACTGGGAGAGACAGCTTCACAGCTGAAAAAACATATACAGATGCAGTTTATCTTCTGTAGGAAGGCTAATGGAACCCAAACACATAAACAAATCCAGTTTACTGAAAGCACACAAGCAGATTGATTACAGGAACAATGAGAGCAATTTGGGGTTAGAGTGAAAAATATAAACTCTTATTCAGATGCTTTCTGCGTGACGCAAATGGCATCTCACAACAGCTGCAGATGTTTGTATCCTTTTCACCTAACAACAATTGAAACAATACAATAATCACACACAGATATATAATATATAGCAATGTGCAAAAGTCTTCAGTCACCCTCTATTTCTTTTTCTATTTTTTCTGCTATCAAAGTCGATAATAGGTGCAGTGATTTATTGAAACGTTCAAACATACATGTATGTTTGCACTTTTCACTAAATCACAATTATAATGAGCTTGAAAGTCAATATTTGTTATGACCACTGATGGCATAGTTACCTTGAAAAAGTAATCCGATTACTGATTACTCCTTTAAAAAGTAACTTAGATTACTTAATTTTAGAAGTACCTGAGTTAGATTACAAGTTACTTTATTAGTTACATTCAACAGCTGCCAGTGTTGTGCCAAAAAGTGATCGCCTGCCATAAAGTGATTCCGATGTTTCTGTGTGCTTTTATGAGTAATGTCTTTGCTTATATTGGTAAACAGACGACAGTCGACATGAATTATGAAGGGCTTATATATAAAATGAAGAAATAACCTGTTTTTCAACAATCTTTAGGAGTCTGTTGTTGTACCTACATTATAATCAATCCAGGGCTTTTTGGCCATTTAAAATATCTTTATAGAACTGTGATGTTATATTTGTTGTGATTTCTGCAGCCTTCTGAGCCTGATTTCTGTTTAAAAGGACATTTTTAATGTCAATTTTTACCTTGATTAAAAACAAATATATAAAAGTCACTTTGCCAAAAACTGAGTTCAGCTTCTACTTTGTGATAGAAATGCTGTTTCTCGCTCAAAATGACCTGATATCATTCATGAGAGATATGTTTGACATATGTTTCACAGATTATGGGTCAACAAGTCATTTACAGACGATCACTTTTTGGCAAATACCAAAAATCGCTCTTTGGCATATGATCATTTTTTGGCACAACACCGGCAGCGATGGCTTTTTGAACCAAAAGCCTCAGTAATTCAGGAGGAGCTTGGGATAGAGGTGCTTTAAGGCCTTTAATCTCTTTTAATCTTTTTTGTTTGTTTACTTTTGTTTATTTACACTCTTTGTACAGCATCCTTGGGTTTCTTGAAAGGCTGTATATATAAGTTATTATTATCATTATTACTCTTCCAAATTTAAAGGAGCTAGAAGAGGTGATTCAGGCATTGACCAGGATGCCTCCTGGGCACCTCCCTGGTGAGATTTTCTGAGCATGTTGAAGCCATGAAGAAGCTCTGAGACAAACTCAGGACATGCTAGAGAGATTACACCTCTCGGCTGGCTTGGGAAAGTCTTGGTGTCTCCAGAGACGAGCTGGTCTGGAGGACGTAGCCGGGGAAAATCAAGTCAGGATATCTCTATCCCCCTTCATCTGCACCCCTCCAATCCTGGTGAAGATGATGGCTCTGTGACCAGTCTCTGCTGTGTAGGTGGCTTCTTTAATGTCATATGCCAATGCACCCGTTCTCAGCAACAGTTTCAGTACTGATCCTGTCTCTTTGTCACCACATGAAGACATCCGACCAGCCAGGTCCCTCAGGTGCTGGATGAAGCGATTTGGCTCCTTATTTACCATATGTTATAAACATCAAAAACAATGGAGACAGCCCCTTCCTTATGTATGAAGAAAATTTCAACTAACTTGAATTTCCATCCATCCATCCATCCATCTGTCTGTCTGTCCATCCACCCATTCATTTTCTTGTGCTTATCCAGGGCCGGGTCACAGGGGCAGCATCCTTCAGCTCATCTGGTGGGCACACCAAGGCATTCCCAGGCCAGCCGAGAAATATAATCTCTCCAGCATGTCCTGGGTCTGCCTCAGGGCCGCCTCCTGGTAGGACACGCCTGGAACACCTCACCCAAGAGGCCCCCAAGAGACATCCTAGTCAGATGCCCGAACCACTTCATCTAGCTCCTCTCGATGTGGAGGAGCAGCGGCTCTACTCTGAGCCCCTCCCGAATAACTGCATCCCTCACCCTATTTCCAAGGGAGAGGCCAGCCTTCGGAGGAAGCTCATTTCTGCTGCTTGTATCCGCAATCTTGTTCTTTTGGTCACTACCCAAAGCTCGTGACTATGGGTGAATGTTGGGATGTAGATTGACCGGTAAATCGACAGCTTGACTTTCATGCTCAGCTCCCTCTTCACCACAGCTCTGCATAAAGATCCACAAACACTTGACAAACTCAGTTTCATGTACAAAATATTTTTTTCTTAATGTATGCAGCCTGTTATATACTATACAGCTTAGTTGCACTGTTTGCTTGGGGTCTTTTGCAACTTAATTTAATGCACACTTTGTCTTCTGGATGTAATGATAGAGGATAATAGCCCAGAAGGTGACATTGATATTCATGTCCCACAGGAAAAAGGAGAAACACATACACATCCATGCATCTTTACTCAAGGTACACCTGCTCAAGCATACTGTCGAGCACTCAGAGTAGTGCTTTAAAAGAGCTGCTATGGCAGAGGGTACAAAATTCTTCTTCATCTAATTTAAAGTCATGTACCTGCAGCCAGCCAAGTTATTCTGAGTGTCATGAGCTATGGTAATTCCTATATGTGTGTTGCTGAGGTCTGAGGGGTCAGGTGTAGGGAGGAGTGTTAGTACTGCTGTACTTATTTACGATGTCTACAGTCAGTACGGTGAAGGGCAAGAGTGTAACAGAAGGGTGTCTTGCCCTTCACCGTACTGACTGTGACATCGTAAATAAGTGGCATCTAACACTCCTCCCTACACCTAACCTAACCTCGCGACACACACATATGCAGGAATTCCATGGCTCATGACACTCAGATAACTTGGCTGGCTGCAGGGTACATGACTTTAATTAGATGAAGAATTTTATTACCCTCTGCCATAGCAGCTCTTTAAAGCACTACTAATCTCGACCATATGTTTGAGCAGGTGTACCTTAGTAAAGATGCATGGATGTGTATGTGTTTCTCCTTTTTTCTGTGGGACATGAATATCAATGTCACCTTCTGGGCTATTATGTATCATTACATCCACAAAGTGTGCGTGATTTAAGTACAAAGACCCAACATCATTAAGCTGCTGGTGGTTGTATAACAGGCTACAACAATAAGAAAAAATATTTTGTACATGAACTCAGTTTGTCAAGTGTTTGTCAATCTTCTGCAGAGCTGTGGTGAAGAGGGAGCTGAGCAGAAGTCAAGCTGTTGAATTTCCGGTCAGTGCATCCCAACATTCACCCATAGTCCACGAGCTTTGGGTAGTGACCAAAAGAACACAGCCAGCAGCAGAATGAGCTTCCTGGAAGGCTGGCCTCTCCCTTGGAAATCAGTAAGCATGGGAGGGTCAGAGTAGAGCCGCTGCTCCTCCACATCAAGGACACTGTCTCAAGCAGCGAA
>JAMQGT020004271.1:0-139423 GCA_024447675.2 Pterophyllum scalare | reverse complement strand
ACTTTCTGTAAGCTTTTTGTAGTTTGGCTCATAGGTGCAGTCAGCCAGCCTGATGCAGACTGTGAGGTGTCTGTCAGTGAGGGAGCTCCTATACTTTGACTAAATTATTTTCATCTGTGAAAATGCCATCTCACAGAGGTAAGTGGAGCCAAAGTAGGCACTCAGTTTCAGTACACATGTAGTGAGAAGAGGGAACTTCTCTCTGCTTACAAGTCCCCAAAAGTCATTGTCCTTTAATCTGGCTTTCAGTTCTTTGTCATTTTGCAAATCAATTATCTCCATGTCCACACCAGTTTGTAATGCAAATGAATGATGAAAATTTGCTGCTGTCTGCTCTACATCAATGTGCTGAAAGGGGTTTGAGACAAATGCAGCAATGTCCTCCATGACATTTAATTCACCAAAACTCTAACTGTTACTTTGATGCCAGATGTGCGCAGTACTCCTCCAGGTGGAAAGCATCCTGTCTTTGATTGTTTGAGATCATTTTTCCAGGTTCTGGAAAATGTGTTAGCTTCCTGGTGTTCAGATGTGTCTTCCAAACACAAAGCTTAGCTTTGAATGCATTTACTGCACTTATCATGTGGGACAGGTGTTTGATTTTCCCCTGGAGTTCACTGTTGAGGGCATTCAGTTTAGCGGTTAAATCCATCAAAAACCCCAGATCAAGCAGTCATGCATCATCAGACAATTCTTTGTGCTCCTCATTCCGAGTTGACAGGTCTTTCTATCTTTGGAAGCAAATCAATGAATCTCTGCAGCACTTTGCCACGACTCAGCCAGCAAACATCAGGCGTGGAGAATTAGGTCTCCATACGCAGCATCCAGCTCATCCATTAACGACTTGAATAAGCAGTATTTGCAGAGCTTTTGCTGTAATAGCGTTGATCAGTTTGACTACCAATGTCGTAGACATGAGAAAAGCCCAAGGCTTTCTCAACCAAGGCCTGTTGATGAATCATACAGTGGCAGCTCATAAAGTCTGGGAAATCAGGATCATTGCGGCACAGCACTGTAAACCCCAAGCGCACACCCCGCATCGCCGGCGCTCAATCAGTAGTGATCACTACCAGTTTATGGATTTTCAAGTACATATTTTTTAAACTTGTTGAAAATATCCTCACCTCTTGTTCTGTCCTTCAAGTGCAAAAGAGTGAGAAAGTCCTCCAGTAGTGATCGCTACCAGTTTATGGGGAACGGGCGGGCCAGTCCATAGCTTCAATGCCTTCATCTTGCAGGAACTGCTGACACACTCCAGCCACATGAGGTCTAGCATTGTCCTGCATTAGGAGGAACCCAGGGCCAACCGCACCAGCATATGGTCTCACAAGGGGTCTGAGGATCTCATCTCGGTACCTAATGGCAGTCATGCTACCTCTGGCGAGCACATGGAGGGCTGTGCGGCCCTCCAAAGAAATGCCACCCCACACCATTACTGACCCACTGCCAAACCGGTCATGCTGAAGGATGTTGCAGGCAGCAGATCGCTCTCCACGGCGTCTCCAGACTCTGTCACGTCTGTCACATGTGCTCAGTGTGAACCTGCTTTCATCTGTGAAGAGCACAGGGCGCCAGTGGTGAATTTGCCAATCCTGGTGTTCTCTGGCAAATGCCAAGCATCCTGCACGGTGTTGGGCTGTGAGCACAACCCCCATCTGTGGACGTCGGGCCCTCATCACCATCCTCATGGAGTCGGTTTCTAACCGTTTGTGCAGACACATGCACATTTGTGGCCTGCTGGAGGTCATTTTGCAGGGCTCTGGCAGTGCTCCTCCTGTTCCTCCTTGAACAAAGGCGGAGGTAGCGGTCCTGCTGCTGGGTTGTTGCCCTCCTACGGCCTCCTCCACGTCTCCTGGTGTACTGGCCTGTCTCCTGGTAGTGCCTCCAGCCTCTGGACACTACGCTGACAGACACAGCAAACCTTCTTGCCACAGCTCGCATTGATGTGCCATCCTGGATGAGCTGCACTACCTGAGCCACTTGTGTGGGTTGTAGAGTCCGTCTCATGCTACCACGAGTGTGAAAGCACCACCAACATTCAAAAGTGACCAAAACATCATCCAGAAAGCATAGGTACTGAGAAGTGGTCTGTGGTCCCCACCTGCAGAACCACTCCTTTATTGAGTGTGTCTTGCTAATTGCCAATAATTTCCACCTGTTGTCTATTCCATTTGCACAACAGCATGTGAAACTGATTGTCAATCAGTGTTGCTTCCTAAGTGGACAGTTTGATTTCACAGAGGTTTGATTTACTTGGAGTTATATTGTGTTGTTTAAGTGTTCCCTTTAGTTTTTTGAGCAGTGTATATCGTATATCGGCATTCAGCTAAAAAATATTGAGATATCATTTTTGGTCCATATCGCCCAGCCCTATGTACAGGTGTACCTTGCCTTTCACCCTGTGACAGCTGGGATAGGCTCCAGTCCCCCTGTGACCCTGAGTGGAAGAGCATGGATGGAACTTTATAAGGATGTCAGAGACATTTAAGCTCTGTTAAAAAACTGTAAAAATAAACAAAAAATTTTACTCCCCCATGAATCACAGCAACAAAATGATCCTGGTATCAAATGGAGGTGAAAGGAGAGCTGTCACTGGCTCTGAGCAGTCATCTATCCCACATGCTGGTATTAAAGGTTACCCAGAATGCACTTTGTGAAGTTTTCTCCAGTGAGTAACCAGAAACAGATCAAACCGACCCTGTTTTCTACTCCTGCTGTTTATTCATCACACTGATGCTCAGAGGAAAAATCAAGCTGAACAAAATCAGCAGATTTAGTTTCAGACTGTGAGTCTGCAGTGGCTGTAAAATTAATCTGGCTGGTTTTTAACTAAACGTGTTTTTCAGCCCTGAAGGTTTCATGTGGATATTCATGTACTGAGCTTATGAAGCTACAAGGCCCCCAAAAAACTCTGAAAATAGTTCTAACATTCGTGGCTTCACTTAATTCACTAAAATTCTTGGTTATTCTAAAATCAGCTGATTCTGAGGAGGTCAGTTTGAATTTATTTATGACTCCAGTGTGAAAGAGCTCAAATCTAACCAGGTAGTCAAAGGACTGATGGCTGGATTTAAAAAAACTGCACTTTTCATAACAGGTGATAAATCCACATTTGAGTCACTGAAATATTCCAGTTTTTTCACATCCATACAGCACAGGTAAGAAATCTTGGCTGTTCTTCAGATTTGAGCTGCTTTGTCCATCAGTTTTCACAGTAATCTCTCTCTGCTGATGTGGAGGATTTAAGCCTGCTGTTGCATAAGAACCAATCTCCTGTATGGAGGAGCAGTCGTAGGCACAGGAGCACAGGTGTCCATGGGCAAAGTTTGAATTTACCTGCCAGTGAAGCTACTCAGTCACCTGTGACTCAGATTCATGCCTGTGCTTTTGGCTGAAAGTCATTTAAAGTTATGTAAATGCTAAACAAATATGATCAAAAGCTATGATTTCCTGCAGCAGCGGTATGAAGAGGCTGAAATGCAGTTCGATATGAAGCAGGCGCTGCAGCCGGAGCGCTGAAAACTGCTCGGGTCTCAGTTTGATTTGAGATGCTGGGAGAAGCTGAAATGGTATGATTGAAGCCCTGAAAGAAGCTAACGATGAGCTAAAGATGAACCTCGCTGAGACTGAGGGGTCACTGACAGTCGAGTTGAAGTTGAATGGAAATGACAAAACAATAGAATCTGAAGTTGAAGCACTCGAAGATGCAGAGTGTCAGTTTAATCAGTTTCATACAAGTGCTGAAGAATTAGCTGAAGACATGAAGTGATGATGAAGTGGTCACAGAGATGACTGTCAGTATTTTCACTGACTGCAAGTTAGTTCTGGCTCAGCTCTTAGGGTCGAGTTGCTCCACTGTGAGCGATGATGGTGCTCTTTTTCAAATTTCATTGATCAGATTTGTAGAACTGTTTATTTTCTCACTTTCCGTCTTATTAACCGACTCACCGCCTCTTCAGCATCGTTGTTTAGTGTGAAACAGTTCTCAGTATGTTCTCAAGAAAAGATCACAGACTAATCTGGACCCAGATGTCCTTCTGCAGGCAGGGACAGTACTCATGCACGAACGGAGACAGTTTGGTTAGTCTTCCATCCATGACAATGTCTCTGGTTTGGCGTGGACTTGCCCTCAGTGGTCTCGTCTTCAGTGTTCTCGTCCTCTTTGTTCTCGTCCTCTGTGTTCTCGTCCTAGGTGTTTTTGTCCTCTGTGTTCTCGTCCTCTGTGTTCTCGTCCTCTGTGTTCTCGTCCTCTGTGTTCTCGTCCTCGGTGTTCTCATCCTAGGTGTTCTCGTCCTCGGTGTTCTCGTCCTCAGTGCTCTCGTCCTAGTTGTTCTCGTCCTCTGTGTTCTCGTCCTCGGTGTTCTCGTCCTCTGTGTTCTCGTCCTCTGTGTTCTCGTCCTCGGTGTTCTCGTCCTCGGTGTTCTCGTCCTAGGTGTTCTCGTCCTCGGTGTTCTCGTCCTCGGTGTTGTCGTCCTCTGTGTTGTCGTCCTCGGTGTTGTCGTCCTCGGTGTTTTCATCCTCGGTGCTCTCGTCCTCGGTGCTCTCGTCCTTGGTGTTCTCATCCTAGGTGTTTTCGTCCTCTGTGTTCTCGTCCCAGGTGTTTTTGTCCTCGGTGTTCTTGTCCTTGGTGCTCTCGTCATCTTTGCTCTCGTCCTCGGTGTTCTCGTCCTAGGTGTTCTCGTCCTCGGTGTTCTCGTCCTCGGTGTTCTCGTTCTCGGTGCTCTCGTCCTCGGTGTTCTCGTCCTCGGTGTTCTCGTCCTCGGTGTTCTCGTCCTCGGTGTTCTCGTTCTCGGTGCTCTCGTCCTCGGTGTTCTCGCCCTCGGTGTTCTCGCCCTCGGTGTTCTCGTCCTCGGTGTTCTCGTCCTCGGTGTTCTCGCCCTCGGTGTTCTCATCCTAGGTGTTTTTGTTCTCGGTGTTCTCGTCCTCGGTGTTCTCGTCCTCGGTGTTCTCATCTTAGGTGTTCTCGTCCTCGGTGTTCTCGTCCTTGGTGTTCTCGCCCTCGGTGTTCTCGTCCTCTGTGTTCTTGCCCTCGGTGTTCTCGCCCTCAGTGTCACTGCTCTGGTCTCTTTCTGCTTCTGAATGTGGGAAACATTTTTATCGTGCATCTCGATATATGTATATATGTCCAGAACAGGAAGCTCACGCTGTGTGCAGTAATGCTGACTAATTCACTTGTTGTGTTACTGTGATGCAGTGGAGGACTGGGCTGTGTTAGTGTGTGTTAGTGAGTGAGCCTGCAGCAGACGGTCGTGGTTCGGGGCTCTGTTGTAGTTTTGGTTCCTGTATTTTCTTGTTGCTTCTTGTTGTGTTGCCATGTGTGCGTTCACTTGTGTGTGTCCTGGATTGTTGTCTTGCCTCATTTTGTGTGCTGCTGTTTCCTGAGTTTGTGTTTTTGTGGTTTGGGCTGCAGCTCAGAGTTAAAGCCCACCTTTTGTTCGTCAGCTCTGCTTCCTGCTTGGTGTGATCCTAACAGGCTGTGCATTACTGAACCAGCAGCACGTTATCTAAAGCCCTGCAGCCCGAGTGAATGCGCACCTACAATTATGTAAAAAAGACGCAGACGTGGAGTTCACGTGGGTTATTTTAAACCTGGGCCGTACCGGGTCATTAACTGCAGCCCTGAGCACAGCAGAGAGTTCATGAGTAAATAGAAAATGATTGCCTCATTGGCGTGTGATAATTAAGGGTTTTCAGCTGAGCTGCTCAGCTGGCTCGAGGTCTGTGACATGGAAATGTAAGACTCAGATGAGCTTACGCAACCTAATTGTTTAGCCCCGGAGAAGAGCAGTTAACTTTAAAATGGAACGCATTGTGAGGGCTCGAATTAATCAAATATATGTAAACTCTGCTGAGAATGCTAATTAATCCCTCTCAGTGTCCCCGCCCTCTGCTGCCATCTCCTTCCTGGATAAACTCTGCTGCCGTTTCCTGATCATCAGACTAACTGGGGGGGGGGCATCACCTCCACACCGACTCATCCTCACAAATAATCTCTGTGTGTAATTAATGCATGATTGCAAAGAAGCAGGTTTCCTGTGGTGCTCAGAGGGAAGGAGAAAATAAGAAGTTTGATCTGCTGAAGAAGTGTAAATAATTATTTCTCTGTGAGGACCGTTAAAGGCTGATGCTGTTACATGCTGAGGGAACAGGAGGACAAAGAAGCAGTGGAAAGACACCATTCATGTCTTTTATTTTGAAAAATGTGAACGCGCAAATATTTCATTCCTGAGGCAGCCACAGTTTTATAATAACCGCAGAATAAGAGCGGCTGTCATTCAGCCCCAGTTTGGGTGATCAAATGTGGACCACATGTTTGTCGTCTGTAACCAAATCAGTGAGACGTTCCTCTGTCACCTCCTCAGAATGGGCTGACCCTTTTTCATTGTTTTCCAGCATTTTTGACCTCATAACTCCATGAGTACAGCAGGTATCAATATTCAGATCTCAGGGTTTTAAAACACGATTAGGCTCAGTTAGAAACCAAATCAGTTTTACAGCCACTCTGAGAGTCCCGGTCTGAGGAGTGTTTGTTCTCTGAGCAGCATCAGTACCTGCATGTTTGTTTCTGATGCATTCTGGGTAAACTTTAATGGTTCTGTTTCTATGGCATGTCCATGTAAGATGTTCTGATGACACTAGCTATGATTTTTAATGATTCTGATGGAGATCGAAGTATCTGCTTCGAGGCTTCTGCAGCAGTAAAACATCCTGATGCAGAGATTAGAGGAGTGAAACTTAAAGCTCAGCGCTGTGGCTGCAGTAATGTGGAGGTCATGGTGGAGGTCGGGGAGTATGGATAGGCTGATGCTGGACTGCATCATAAGAAGCTGCTGTTACCTTCAATTTTAAATGATAGCTGGTTTTACCTTTAAGGTGACCTTCCTGAAACCAAGAGGAGGGGCAGATCCTCTGCACTCTGAGCTCTCCTCAAACCAAACGCAGGTGAACATTTCGGTGTTGTATCATTTATGAAGATTCTGCTCATTCTGACTGCATGTTGTCACATCAGCTTTAAGCAGTTCCATGGCATTAGTTTACATCTGAAGTCAATAAGCAAATCAAAAAAGTGGCTTTAAAAATTGGTTTGAAGATGCAGTGAGGTGTTTGACCAGCGGTGGAACCAAACAAGGGTGATAAGGTTCACAGTGACAGGTAGAAAAAGGCAACGCAAACCTTTTTATTGAGGATTATTTTTGGTATCTGATGCATTTCAGCACTTTGACAGTTGTGCTTCTGCAAGCAAGGAGAGAAAAATCAAATAAGCAGAAAACAAGCAAACAAAGAGGCATCAGTCCAACGTTATCTAACCAGACTGACTTAATGCAGCGTTTCCACACGAGCGGCTGCTGCCATCACTTCTGCATCATCTGCTTTGAGCGCGGCACCGTAACCGTCGGCCACGGGGCGGCACGGCACCTACGCTGCCGCTCAGAGTGATGATGGGGACGGCGCTTGCAGCCAATCAGATATCCAACCTACACAAACCACGGTTTCATAAAGTCCTACGTTATTTTCCCAGTGGCAGCGCTGTCTTTGGAAGCAGAAGCTACTGATGTGTCTAATGCAGTTACATAAGAGCACAACACCTACATTTACAAAATGTCAGATGCCTTTGTGATGCCATTTCAGCTGCTTAACTTTTAACCCTCGGCTGTTTTTATTTAATTTTCTCTCATTTCATTGAGCGAGGGCTGAAATCCTGCAGATATGTTCAGATTTATCATATAACACTGTTTCACTGTGCCTTTGTAATCATTTAGTGTCTCAGGCTGCTTGTTTGCTGTGTGGCTGTTTCTCCGTCGTCATTCTGCATCTCGTTGCACCTGTTTTTGCTCATTTTGGTGCCTTTTATGGCTGGTTTGTGTGTCTTTGAGGGGATTTGCTTTTCAGTTGTGTTACCTTGTTGTTGTCTCAGGCTCCAGGCTGAATGGGACTACATTCAATATTGCCACCACAAATATTACCTGTAACAGGTAAAGTTCACTAACCTTCTTCATGTGCACAAAAGTACACAAAGCAGACTCTGTAATATTTGTCTGCATGTTTGTCAGGACTTTGGCTCCAGCTTTGGTGCTAAGCTGTGACTTCCTGTCTGCTTCACCCTGACAGACTCTGCTCTAACTCATTTCATGCAGCTCCGAAGAGTTTGGGAACCAAGCTGTCTCCTTACAGTATGTGAGGCGGTTTGTGGGTAGTGTAGCCATGCCCACGTTTTCTTCTTTACGTTCAGCACCAGCACATTCTGCTCGTTTTCTTCACTCCCACCGAAGCGTTAATGCACAAACATCTAACATCGATGGTTGTGTTTGCAGGATTTGAAGCATTTTTGTGTGTGACCAAAATCTTTCTCACTACAGCTCTAAATTTGGGTTAATCCGCTGCTGGAAATAGTTCCGACCTAAAGGTCACTACAGCGCCCAGCTGTTTGAGGACATTTCTGAGCCTCTGTTTTCGCTGCTTATCCATCTTGAGGGGGGTGGGGGGGTGCAGAGGTGTCTCTCAGCTGACTTTGGGCAAGGATGCTGTTCACGCCCACCAGGTCAGCGATTCACACCTGCAACCAATTCAGAATCACCTTTGAACTATGTCTTTGGACTGTGGGAGGAAGCCGGAGCAGCTGATCTGCTGTAGGAAGTGATGCGTTTGGCACCGAGTCGTAGACAGGAAGTGTTAAATGAAAGACAAACACCTTGGTGGCAGAAGGAAGACTTTAATCCATAAACTCACCCGACGTCCCGGACGTGAGCTCCGTACACGTGTGGTTATAAATTCTGATCATACATGCTCTGATATTTCATCTCTGCAGAAACAGGAAATCTTCTGCACGATGATCATTTAATATTAGTTTATCAAAGAAAGAACATGGATTTGTGTTCTTATAAAAGCAGCACAGTCTACTGTGCCTCACTGTCAATTTAGATGGAAATTGAGAAACTTTGACATTTATTTGTGATCAATTCTGCTCATTTTGGGCGGCAGTGGCGCAGTGGGTCGGTGCTCACCTCATAACCCGAGGGTTGCAGGTTCAAGTCCATCTGAGCGTGGGCTGTCATTGTGTCCCGGGGCAAGACACTTAACCAACGTTGCCTAAGTGTGAATGTGGTCGGAGGGGCCGTATGTGCGAATTGGCAGCCGCGCTTCTGTCAGACAGGGCAGCTGTGGCTACATTAGTAGCTTACCACCACCAAGTGTGAATGAATGGTGCACACCTTGAGTACCGTGGAAAGTGCTAGATAAGTCTAAGGTGTTATTATTTCCACCTCCATGTTTTTATTTTAGGGATCATTGTGGCTTACACTGGGCCTCGGTGCCACACCTCAGTTCATCCTGTCTGAAATGAGCTGCTTCAGCCCCTCCCCCATTTAAAAAACTTCCTTCTGATTGGCTGCCCCTTGGAGAGAGGGTGGTGCTTCTGTTCTCTCTCTATGACATCGTGCAGGTCAAAGAGAGTAAAAAGCTGTGAAAAACGGAGTGTTTTGAGCAGCCTGAGCTTTGGGCTCACAGGGATTACTGTGCATACACTGAGCTCATCATTATAATATAAACTGTTTGTGTTTAATAGGAGCATCCAGCAGTGCAGAGGAGGAACAGGAAATAGCAGAATAGGTCGAACTATGGGAAAGAAGTGTCCATCAGTAAGGTTGTAGATTGGAAGCTACAAGGAGCCCACAGTTATAAATAAAGCTTTCAATAATCTGCCATCTTCATCACAGTTTTTTGGTGCGTCACCTTCAAGATCAGAGAATGGGGATGAGGATGTTTGCACAGACACGAGGAAGGCCCCGAGGCCTTTTTCGTGTCAGTGAAGGAGGCCTGTGTGAGGCCTGTGGAGGCTCCGCCGTCCACCCACATCAGCGGTTTATTGAGGACTGGATGTACAGTTGTCAAAGCGAGGCGGATCTTTTCCAGCCACAGTCTGTCCCGATCACCATCAAACATCTGAGGTCACGCACCAAGGGCCTCGTTTTCCTTTTCTGTGGAACGCCATGCGTCTGATGAGTTAACACGTTTTCCTCTGATGAGGCAGAAAATTCATTAGCAACCATATTTAGATGGAAAGTGTGTCATCTGTGCAAAATCTAACCAATTACTGGATATCCTGATGTATTATTAACTCAAAACAGCACTTGAGGCTTCCATTGATGAGACCAGATATCGCTGCGTGAAGCAGCCTTATGTAGTGCTGTAATATAAAATATGATGGCATAAAGAGCTGGTTCAGTGGCTCTGGACAGCGCTGGACCCCCTTCCTGAACGTGGCAGCTATTTTTAGGGGCTTAAAGAGGGAAAATCCTGATTCATTACCCACAGATGAGGTGGCACAACTGCGTCACATAACTCTGTTTCTATTTTTTTATTTTTTCAGCTGATGGGCCGCAGCAGCACGTTTGACTCCATGTGCCACATCAGTCATGCATGAACTCACAGATTTAATTACTCAGTAATAATATTCACCATGTCTAACCCCGGATATAAATAGACCCTGTGTGTGTGTGTGTGTGTGTGTGTGTGTTTTGTAGTAACTGGAGTGGAGCTGCTGTTGGTGTCACGGCTCACCAATGGTGGGCACAGGGGGCGGGGTCTCCCAGCAGCCAATCGCAGTGGGCCTCGCTTGATTGAGTTTCATAGGCCAGCCATCTTTAACGATGAGGCTTCCAATTAACCTCGAGGCGGAGCGCAGAGGATGCTGTCACAGATGTGTGTCAGCACTGATGGAGGTCGATGAGATGGGAGCCTCCGCCTCCTCTTCTGCTCCCTCCAGCTATCATGTATCCAGCAGCTGATTCAGATTCAGTCTCATCCTCCGTGTCTGATTTTTGCATCTTCTGAGCTCTTTGTAATCATCCTTCACTGTGACAGAAGTGGGGAAGATCCCACTGAAAATCACACGAATGCTGAAAACACGGCTCTGATTACACCTCCATCGATGGGGGCTGCAGCTCGATGTTCTCAATCTTTGTTCTCCTGAGAATTTGTAGATGACTCAGGTTCATAACTCGTTACTGAAGGATGGGAACTTTTTTATTAATTTATGAATGTGCTGAACAGCAGGATTAAACTGTGCAGTCTTTGATTCCATCGATGCTACAAGAAGCCAAATACGCCTTTACTTTAAAATCCTGGTTCATCCAGTCTCTGAAGAAGGATGTAAAATGTTTTTTATTATTATTTTTAGTTTGCGTTTCACATGCTGAGCATTTTTACTTTTACACTCTTAAACCAGCATTATGGTATTTATTTCATTTGTTCCATCTGAACTTTGAAACAGGACGCCCCTCTTTGAAATCGTTGCACCAACGTGAACTTCTTCAGTTACTGTAGAATATTTGGCTGATGCCAACAGGCTGGCTGGACACTCACTGGAGGGCAGAGGAACTTTAGAACAAGCTAAAAGCATAAAGTATTGATGGATTTCAGTCCAGGATTCACTCTGCTTTGGTCTCTACATCACAATCTTATCCCAGTACGACTCGCTGCTCAGCCCAAAGCTTCCTCTTTAGGAGGTGATCAGTGGACCTTTGGAATCCGGTCTGTGAAGAAGGAGTCTGTTTGTCAGGTAGACCACTGGTTTCTGGTTTTAGAGTTAAGGCTGTTTTTATTGGTTGATTGTGTGCCAAATGATCTTCCTTTCACTTTTACTTTTATTGGTCGGGTTTCTGCACCAAAACTTTGGTTTGATTTGGAAACGATGTGTTAAAATACAAGCTAACCCTGCATGTTCATAATTTAAGGCTACCTGGTGAGTTTACAGGTGTTCATATCCTATGACCTATGACACCAAGGTTAGAGGTCACCTTACTTGTACTGTATGAGATGGCAGTGCTTTGCAAACCTGACAATTTCCATGATGCAAATATATTATATTAGTAGCTGTTTAGCTACTAAGTTCTCCACTACGCTCACCACCAAGCAGGAGGCTGATAACGGCCACATAGACATCACTGTTTGGCCCACATGTGAGCCACATCTGCAGGTCTCTGTGTAGGTTCTCAGTCATCTCAAGTGCTCCTTCGTAGGATCATCTAGCAGGTTTTTTCTCTTCTAACAGCTGGTATTAAATCTCAGGCACGTAACCTCCAAAAGGGCCAACAGACTGCAGAGTCAGCTCTTTAGTGAGTCTCTGTAGGTGGTCCCTCTCACATCACACAGTTCATGTATTTGTAAAGTAAAACGGTGATTAAGCAACATTTGTTCACAGTGTGTTTTAGGGCTGATTTCAATCTCTTTATGAGGCTGTCAAATTTAGTTTAGTTCTCTCAAATTCATGCTTGGACTTAATTGTCAAAAAAAATATGATTCATCACAAGTTATATCTTGAATAATCAACCCAGTAAATATACCATCATTTATTGGTTTCGCTTATTAAATGTGTATATTTCCAGTTAAATGAAGCCACATTTTCTCCCTGTAATTCCTAGAGCTCGAGTTCGGAGAGTATTTTGCATTCAGCTAAAAATAAATAAAATATCCTGCAGAGCTTCCCTTTCGTTCTTTTTTAAGTGATACGCTGAAGGGTGCTGGGCAGATTTGGTGATTTCGGTGCCACGAGGTTCTGCTGAGCGTGTTGGATGGAATCAGTTCATGACTCTGCAGACCGTCTCAAATGCAGCTCGTCTCCATCAGCACTTCCCTCTCGGAGAGGATGAGGGTGTGAAGTCGTGGGCTGCGTCGACGCCGAGCAGCGCTGAATGTTCTTTCATTCATCTCAGGCCGTTAAACAAGCAGAGAATGAACTGGAGCAGAAAGAAAAAATACTTCTGCTCACTGAACAGGAACATTTTACAAACCAAATGAGAGCTCATGTTCACCTGTAACTGTACTTTGTACATGTGCAGTTTCAGCTCCAGCAGCAGAGCCCACAGCACACTGGAAAGATCACCGTGTATCAACACTTCAGGTGTTATAGTCCTGTTTTTCTGACAGATAGTAATGTTTTGAGAATATTAATAACACCAATAACTCTGTGCTCTATTCTATTTCTTGAAAGAAAGCAAACCTTTTTTTTCACTCATGACTGTGGATGCTGGGTTGGTCGGTTGGTTGGTTGTCTGGTTGGTTGGTTGGTCTGGTTGGTCTGGTTGTCTGGTTGGTTGGTTGTTTGGTTGGTCTGGTTGGTTGGTTGGTTGGTTGGTTGGTCTGGTTGGTTGGTTGGTTGGTTGTCTGGTTGGTTGGTTGTGTTGGTTGGTTGGTTGGCTGGTTGATCCTCCATTTTGATTCAGACTAAAATATCTCAGGAACTTTTGGATGGTTTTCCATGAATTTTTGCATATATCTTTATTGTGTCCAGAAGATGAATTGTATGGTTGCCCTGTCCCTTGTTCATGAGGTTTACATGTGTGATTTTAAAAGAAATGCCTGAACAACAATTAACAGATTACATTCTGAAGGCTTGGTTCAGAGGTTGATGAGGCAGCATCCAGTCAAATTTGTGATTTTTTTCTTCTATCACAAATTTCTGGGAGAATATCTGTACATGAAAGGTTCTTTTGGCTACAATCATGTTGAGTTGTTGGAACAAGGAAATATATTAGAATGGGAGGCTGTGGTGCTAAATTGTTGTTATCAAGCTGCATCCACAGACTCAGATACCTGCATATTATTGATCAGATAATTGCATTAAAATGCTCCAAAATGCTCCAACAGCACAAAAACAGTCCAGAGGTCCAGTTCAGGGACCCCAGTTAGCTGAGGGGAAGCCGAGCAGACAGCTTGCAGCTACAGCCACCTGTGTCACCATGCACCTGTCAGTCAAGGAGGCCACACCCCTAATAATGCAAACTTTAGAAGCATCCTCCCCCCGTACACCTGTTATGAAGGGGGAAATTATCCACAGAGACCAAAGCAGTTTCTGTATCAGCTGTAAACATGTTTGTTTCTGCTGTACAGTTTTAACATGGGACTCACTGTGGCGCCTCTGCTGGACACCAGAGGAACTGCAGCTCTTGGCGCTTCAGCGTTTGCTTCACTTTTCAGCCCTGGAAGGTGTTGCTTGAGAAGTTGCCAGTGTTTATGCCTCAGTTTAATCCACCAGGGTTTTGAAACATTAGTGGAAGAAGGCCTTGCTTGTTTCTGTCTACTGAAAGTGGAAGAGGCAAGTTTAATATCAAATGGCTTAATAATTACAATTTGTAATATATTTTCAGTTTGTGTGTAACTTTCGGCCTCAAGCTGGTCATGACTGTAGAGGTAAAAAGCTGCTTAAATGTCCTGTAGGCCGCCTGCGTGTGTGGAAAAGCAGGACTCTTAGTCTTGCACTTGCTGCTGTGTCTGAAGTGATGGTTTGTTTATGTTGTTGAGTACACTTTTATGTATTTTTGTGAATAAATGCACCGATTGGTTTGCAGGGCTGCTGTATAGTTTGCTGGCGTACACTCTTTTGAACTTATTGACTTGGACGGGGCTCTGAGTGATCGCAGTGTTACACAAGCACGAGAGACTTTATGCAACAGAGAGCCCGTGCACGCGTCTCTACAACTGCAGAGAAGTTTGCTGCTGCTTTGCAGTTTGACCCACTGTCTGCTGGAGGCTGCAGGCTAAAACAAACCCCTAAGATATAAATGCACAGGAGATATTAAGAAGATAGGATTAACAGTTTACCCTGATTTTTTTTCCAGAGAGGAAGCGCCATCAGAAACACATCTATAGCCGCATTTGGATGGGATTAACATCATCTCCCTGTGAAATCTGAGTCCGAAATCCTTCTCAGGGGGTATAACTCAGCCAGATCTGAACACGGAGCACATATTGAAATCATTCTGTGTGACTTTCAGTTCCTACAGATATTATCAGAAAGAAATCTCCATAAATACACAGAATTCAGAACTTGCACAGCTCTGTGGGAATATCAGAGAACAGCAGAGAGGGAGCTTCTTTTAGCTGATTTTATTTTAATGGCACTGATTTGGAGCCATTCAGGCTGAACGGGGCTCAGAGAGAACAGCAGAGACTACCTTTGTCTGCTCTCCTGATGCTGATTTAATCTTTGAAACCAATGCGGGTATTTTTGTAGAGATACTGTGACAGCTGCGGGCCTTTTCTCGGCTGCCCGTCACTGTCAGATTTCCCATGATTCCAAGCAGCAAGCAGCCAGATCATCTCTGGGTGTGAAAACACATTTGGATACAGTCAATTTATGCATCGAGCTGAGTGTGTGTGTGTGTGTGTGTCGCGCAGAACCTTTTAAAGCTTTTCTTTCTGTGATGGCTGCAGATTCACGTCGGCGAGGCTCAGTCCTGCGGTCCCGACGCGTCCCGCTGGGATTTGCAGAGTCTGTCATTAAGTCGGTGATCTCGCTCCTCACAGCTGGAGGTCAGCAGGGGTCTGTGGTGGAAAACAGGTCGGACTGCCTCACCTGTTACCAAAAAACTTCTCTGTACATTTATCTAATTTACTTTGTTCCAGCAGTGGGAGAATTACAGATTGTTACTGTTTAACTGCAGCATTATTAAACATATTTATTTACTGCTTTACTGTTTAATTAGATTAAATCACTGCTTAATTATTCAAATCCTGCAAAAACACTTAAACATTATGAAAGAAACGTGTCGTGTATTTTTCTTTTGTGCAGAAAGTGTTTCTCGTCATCTTATTTTGAAATAAAAATCAAACATGAGTATTCCATAAACAGGAGGCAGCATGTATGATTTCTGACCATAAATAAAATTCAGGAACTTAAAAAGATACAGTAGTTTAATAAAAATATAATAAAGTATATTTAAATTAAATTAAAATAAACGTGTTCTGCTCTTTTTTCATTGCAATTAAGGATTTTTTTTAAAATTTTCACAGTTTCATGCATAAAAAGCAGTTTGAAATGTTTAAAATGAAAATAAATACATAAACGGGACAAACGACTAAATCCTGGTTTCTAAACAAAATAAAATAAATTCATATATAATCTGATATTACTTAAGATTAAAATTCTGCAACAAAAGCTCAAAAACCTACAAACAAAAATTATGAAAAAAAAGTTGTTTTCCAAAAATTCAGTGTCAAAAAATATTTGGCTGAATAAAAGTGAAAATAAAATAAAATAAAATAATACCATAAATATGAAGCAGTCTGTAATGCTTAAAATGAATGAATGAACAAATAAATCCAGACAAACAAAATGAAATAAAGCATCATATATTATAAAATATGAAGGGCAAAACCAAAACAAGCGCTCAGTGTTTGACTTTTTAACTTTACTGTTTTTTTAATGTATTTTAATACAAATACATTTATATAAAAACAGAATTCACAGGCCTGTTAATAACAGCTTCAGTGTGAGATTAATGTCAGACAGCATATAGTTATTTTGTATTTAATAAAGCTCAGAGTGAATGTTTGTCACTGCTGGGCCTCCGTCTTTAGCTCAGTGACACCTTCACTGAAGGAGATGGAGGACGGGGTCGAGGTCGGCAGCTCAGTGCGAACTCAGCTTTTTCATTGTGGGAACCATGGCAACCGGGGATAACTTAAAATTAGTGCAGGCGGAACAGCAGAAGAAGAAGAGCGCCCCCCTCCCGCCCCAGGTTAGCGTGATGTTTCACAACCCCAGCAATGAATCATCAAATCCAACTGTTTCTCTCTGAGTAACGCCAGACATGCAGGACACACGCACACACACGCACACGCACGCACACACACAGTCAGTCTGCTTCGGCAAATGAAACAACACATCCCAGCTTAAAACAGTCCGGAGGGGACCGAAACTGCTGGAGCGTTAAGAGCGAGCGCCCAAATGTCATCGTTCTCATCTTAATGTAAAATTTCACGTGCAGACTCGAACCTGCGAGACGGGGAGAGAAAATTTAACCTTTGCAAACAAAGATCCTCAGAAACAACCTGACGGCGCAGCCTCAACCAAATCAGACCAATTAATGCTCATTTTACAGGATTTTACAGCAAACGAATCAAGCAAGCATGACAGCCTGGCTGCTCTCACGCCAAAATCCAGCCATCCAAAGAACAAACCTCCCCCACAGCAGAGCAGCGGCGTCTGCAGAAATCCTGCAGCTCCCCCTGGTGGATAATTGTGATAAAATGCCTACTTTCGCCACAGTTTTGACATTTTTCACTGTTTTTAAAGTGACTTTATGATTATTTTATTGGTTCTTTTTTTAATTTTATTTATTTAACCCCTTACTTGAACAGCTGCTTTGGGATTATAACAAACATTTGTGAAAATTATTAACTGGTTGATGCATAAAACTGAACAGAAAATTTGTCCCATTAAGCTCGTGAGCATAAACTGCTCAGTTCTACTTCAGGCTGCTCCCTTTAGGGGGCGCCACAGCAGATCACCTGCCTCCATCTCCCTCTATCCCAGCGTCCTCCTCTGTCACACCAGCCCTCTGCATGTCCTCCTTCCCTGCTTAAGTGAGCCCTCCTCTGCAAACCATCTCAGCCTCTCTGACTCTGAGCTGTCCCTCTGATGGACTCATTTCTAATCCTCACTCCCACTTCAGCTCTGCCGCCTGTCTTTTTGTTACTGTGCATAATTTAATCCTTTAATCACTATTAAACATAAGACACTAAATGCATAATGTCTTAGAAAAATGTGCCTTTAGTTTGTACGTATCAGGCAGAATTTTGGACATACTGGTCCAGCGGGTGCATATCTCATCTCAGGCTGCAGACTACAGCCTCATAAAGAGGCTATGGCTCTTATATGGTCGTCCCAGGCACAGAAGTCCCTCCTACCTTCAGTTTGTGAGGGTCAGCCAAAGAAAAGTAGTTGGTTTAAAGGGGCAGGAGCTAAAGCAGTTTGTTTCAGATGGAGGATGAACTGCAGCGCTGCACAGCGGCCCAGGATCACATAAAGAAGGATTATTTTGCACTGTGAATCATGCAAACCTGTTCTGGCAGCTGTAAGCCCATAATACATATTTGAGAGGTCAGGAGAGGTTAACAAGGTCTGTGTAGGTTCTCAGTCATCCAGGTCATGGTAGTCTCTGGAGCTGAACTGGACTTCTTTGTTTCTTGAAAGGTGGAGAGACCCAGGTATTTAACCCCCTCTGGGTGTAGTCCCCTGGAGGTGGTTGTGACGCTCTATTGTTGATGTGCATAATCACATGTGCCAAGGTGTGAAAGGAGGCGTGGGTCATCACAGTTTCAATATGGGACATTCTCCCCACTCTATTGAGGTCACCTGAACAAAGGTGTTAATAAGTATAATTAGTTGTTATATGTAACAGCATTTCTGATATTTTATGTTCTATTAAAACATCAGTTATCTGACAGGGTTCAGCTGTAATGCAGCTTTAGGTCCAGAGTGGAGCTTTTCCAAGCTCGGTGCTGGAGTGTGTATGGAAGTGCTGCTCTAAGAATGAAGCTGTTAACGCTGAATGACAGGATGCCGTTAATGTTACATAACGTGTGTCTGCAAAGGGCTGCAGTCTCAGAGGCTGTATGGTCGAAAGGTCGTCTGCTTTAGTAGCATTTACGCTGCGCTGATGTCTCAGCTCTGTGAGTCTGAGGTCAGCAGGATGAGATTAAACTCTCCTTTCAAATCTCAGTTTAGCCTTAGGAAACCCACCTTTGAGAGTGTGATCACAGCAGCCTTCACACGCTTGGATTCAGGACTGACGTGTTTATGCAGCAGCTGGGTGGGGGTGGGGGTGTTGTTGGTCGTGCTAACACCTCGTGGACCTCTTGGAGAGCATTTGTTGAGGAAAAGTGTTGGAGGAAGGTTCTGCTGCCTGCTGGATTTGGCTGCTGCATATGCTGCGGTGGATTACACTGATCCAACTTAATGCCTGAGACCACGCAATCATAACTACAGGAGCTGCTGAGGGCACAGCCGTGGACGCTCCCCGCACCATCTGCTGCCGCTGCCGGGGGATTAACTTTGAGGAAGATGGTGTAAGGTGGGGGTGGAGGCATGTATAGACCCTGAGCTGCAGAAGCCCACTCACTCTCAGCAGATCCACCCAAACCCTCACACACTGGTTTATATTCAATAACCCGACAAAGTGCCAATTCTTTCTCCTGGCTTCAACTTTCAAACACAGTTAGAGGACACACAAATGGACACACAAAGGACACGCCACAAAGCATAAACTTGTTTGGTAAAGTTCGGCTTCTGTGAGTTGATTATTTTCAGCTAACTTGTGCTTTGGCTGATGAAGAAAGCGCCACATGAAGGTTTCAGGTCCTTCTTCAGGCTCAGCATATCCAGGATCTCCTTAAACCAGCAGCAGCAGCATGAAGGTGGTCATCACCCAGCCTTTGTTTATCTCTGTGTGAGTGAGAGAGCGTGGGTTCGTGTGAGAGGAAAAGCACTAAAAGCTCTGCATGAAGACTGGAAAACAGCTGCTGTAGTAATAAAGTTTATTTGAAGCAGGAAGGAGAGCTGGAAACATGGAAACACGGTCTGAGAGTAAATGAATTCAGAGGCTTGGGTTGGTGCTTCAGGATCACATATTAATGTTTGATGCTGTTTGCAGCCAACAGGAAAAATCAGGGATAAAGTTTCTGTGTTTCCTCCTGAGGGATCTTCCAGGAATATACACACTGTTTTCCAGAAATCTGATTGGTCAGTAGGCAGTAATTTGACACCTGTTGCTCTCTGATCTGGAACACCATCTACTCTGGAGCAGGTGAGGTCTGCATCATCAGTTACCATGGTGATACACTCCTTCATGGAAACCCGGGGTTAACCCTGACAGCGTGCTCCTCAGCCCTGCTTTAAAGGCCCAGCTGGGCTTCAAACCAGGAACCTTCTTACTGTGAGGCAGCAGCTCCACCAAAACAATCCATTTGATCATTTAAGTTTGACAGTCGCGTCGACTCAGCCGATTACAGAGAAGTGCTGTTGGTGTGGCGGCGTGAAATCCATCCAGCTTCATGGGTCAGACTGCACCCCCCAAACCCCACCCAAACCTACATGCTGCCTGGCATGCTTTGGGAGCCAGCCTCTGGAGGTCATTGGAAGAAGTGCAGCTTTCGGTGTCTTCCTGTTGGTCTAGTTTGTTGCCCCGGAGACTGCTGGTTACATATTCTCAAATCTAAAGTTTTGATCCATCAGAAGTAGAAATCATCTCTTTCTGTTGGAGTTTTTCAGGTCCAGTAATGACTGCATCTATCGCTGATCGGCCCGATTAGGAATTCTCCTGACTGCTCCTGCAGTCTGAGACGTTGGCTGTTTATTCGGCCTCAAAGTTATGGATCTTTGGGTGAATGTGCTTTATTAACCTGCTGTTCTCTTCACACTAACTCCTTGTCCTGTCTTCTTGTTTGTGTCTCCACAGAGAGTTGAAGCCCTGCCCTCCAACCATCAGGAGAGTCGTTCCGACCGCAGAAATCCCCTCCATCAGGAAACGCAAACAACGAAAAACCTGCTGCTGCACTTGAAAATCAGCATCATCCACCCTTTTTAGAACTCTGTGCCTTCAACCAAAACTCACCAGTGATACTTCTGAAGCTTTTCTTCTTCATCTTTTCTTTGGAGCAGGACTCAGAGGACATATCTGCCTGATGAAGGAGGGCCTGGGATCGATGCTGCTGTCGCTCTGAAGAAAAAGTAACAGTCGCACCCATCAGGACATGCAACGCTCATTCTAACATCCCACCGTCTTCTTTTTTTATCTACAACTCGTGTCAGTGATACACTTCATATCTGAGGAAATCCCTTGCTGTGCAATATCATCGATATTTATGTGAAGTTGTCATGTGGATGTAGACTTTGGGCGAATTTTTCGGTTTATTTTTGTAATGATGTTTTCCTGATTTCTATTTTTCTAAAACGCTGTGAGACAGACGAGAGGATACGAACAAAAAAAAACACATTTTAACGGAGAGGCGGCGTTCGCCTGTTGGAAAAGAGGAAGTTTAGTTTTCCTTAAATACTCCCCTTCCTGCTGTGACCAGGGCCAAAGCCATAGCCTATCTCAGATAACAGTGGACCAAACATTTCACTCACCAGTGTCCCGAACAGCAGGATGCATTCAGGGTCTCACAGTTTGGGCCGCCGCCGCCTCACGTCAGCTCATCTTAGCTGTTTCCTGCTCGTTCAGGGCCTTGGATCCGAAGTATTTAGTATTCTCTACCTTTGTGTGGCCTGTTCTTCTAGCTGTTATTTTGTACTTCCTCCTACATATCAGTCAAACAACTTTAAGTGGCATGATTACGTGTGCCTGTAGAGAGAAACATGAATGAGTGCGTTCTCCACAAATGAGACATAAAGTACTGTAAACTCTCAAATACGTCACAAAACGATGGCTGTGTGACAAAAACAACGTTGGAGTTGATACACAACACGACCACCCACTGTACTGCGACTGGGTGTCACTTTCAGTAATTTTCTTATGAGGTTTATGAATAATAAAAAAATATCACATTAACCACAGCAGCTTTAACATGACAGGCTGTGGATGTTAGATTCAACTCATCGTCCAGCTCACTCATCCAGAGACGAGCATCTGCGGTCACGCAGCCAGAGACCGCCGCAACCGTTGAGGTGCAGTGCAGGGACTCGAACCGGCAACCGTCCGGCTGCAAGGCGAGCGGCTACCCACTGCGCCACTGCCACTTTACACTTTACTTTACACCTCTACAGTCCAAGGAAAACTGTCTGAAGCTCTGACCCCACCCACCAATCTGAGGGCTGATTGATCTGAAGCACAGCCTCATTGTAGCTCATTGGCTACAAACTTGTTCTTTTTACCTCCAGTTATGACTTTGAGCATCAAAATGAACATCACGTTGCATTCAGTCCGATTCACTAACGATGAAGAGTGAACTCATCAGTTAGGCGCTGAGAGCCGAGACTTCCCCACTGAGCCGTAAGCTGCGTCCTCTTTACAAAGCATCCGTTTATGAGAGTGATGAGGAACAGCCTGAGAGCTCTCAGACATCACGTCTCAGTGTTTCCATGTTTCCATGTGATGGATCCAAGAAACCCGTCAGCCGGCTCCTGACGATGGTGACGTCTTTGTCAGTCAGAGGGTTGTAAACCTGAGGACGAGTCAGACCTCTGCGTCACATTCGGTTCACTGGATAAACTCCTATTAGTCATTTTTGATGACTTGCACCATGCTGCATCCTGGTGCAAAAACACAGTGAGAAGTCCTAAGTTACGCCCTCCTTCTTTGCAGTTTGTTGCACTCAGCGATCGGCCGTCGGGGCGCTGCGGATGTGAAGCTAAAACTCGAGTAAACGTCTAAAAATTGAGACTATTTCGCGTTTGTGGGTTTGAGTGTGACGCTCATGTAGGCTAAAGTAAAGCAGGAATCAGACGCAGACTTTTGTGTAGTTCACAAAGATGATGAGGAGGAACAAACCTGCAGCCACTCCCAGCAAACTGCAGTTTAATGCTAATGTTTATTTAGTCTTTCAAACTTTGACTCACACACAGCCACATGTTACAAACGAGGTAATGTTCCATGTTTTCACCTTTGTTCAGCGTGTTCGTCCTGAGCCGCTCCTGAACATCAGGTGATCCGCAGAGTGCAGCGGGTGACTTCATGTTACAGCCCGGATACAAAAACAGGCGTTCACATTCACGCCTTTGACACAGCCCATCGCCCTGAGATTAGGCGGAGCAGGTGGTTCACTCCGTGCTGCCACGCCAGGTTCCAGGTTTGAGTCCCATCTCTGAATGTGGCCCTGCCTGAAACTTGGACACTAAGTTTGACCAAATTTGTATTTATTTATTCATGATTTTCATGTTTGTGATGTTAAACTGAGACAAAGGAGTTGTGAAGCTGATGCAAACAAGCTGTTTCCAAAGCTGGAACGAAGTGACGTCGTTCATTAATGACTCAGGTGTGCAAACCTGAGTACCTATATCTGCTTTTGAAAGACTGTTCTAATCACCTGCCGCACTGACGTCCTCCGTGAAGAAATTAACGGGAGACTTTTATTGTGAAACAACCACGAGTTAACAGCGATGAGGAAGTGGAAACGCAGTCCTGTTTGAGAGTTTACAGTACTTCCTGCTTCACTGTCTCAGCCCTGCTCTCTGCAGCTGTGAACCGTGCTCCGTGAACCCTCTAAGCTGCTAACCTGTACTGTGCTCCTCACTGATGTCCAGCCTTACCTGAGGTCCTACAAACATCCTGCATTAGTCTCCTTATACCTCACACACACACACACACACACACACACACACACACACACACACACACACACACGCACACACACACACACAAACTCGGTTAGATCCGTGAGCGCTTCACCTGATCCAGTTTGTGCCTCTGGGGACTCTTCGTTCTCCGACCTGTTTCACATGGTGTTTCTTTATCTAAGCAGACAGGTGGGGGCGTTACCACAGGTGGTGCAGTATATGACCAAAAGTACGTGGGCAGCAAACATCACTGCCAGATGTGACAATCCAGCAGGTGTAAAGGTGTGCAGCCAAAGAGCTGATACAGATACCTGTGCTGTGACCTCTGACCGCACTCCCTCCAGTTTTTTATTCTTTACGCTGACACGACCTTGCTGACATCATCGGTGCTCGTCACCTTCAGTCATAACTCATTTCCAGCTGGGATGTGGTAAAGGTGTCTGATTAGGACCACAGGGATTTTTCTGCCAGACATCGTTACCATAGCAACTGGACACCCTTGGAGACCCTGCTGTTGAGGGTCATTTTACTTTCGGAGCATAAGAGGAACCGTGATTGGTCCAGACCTAAGTGCATGGTGATTGGTCAAACATGGCAAACACAGACTGTGTATAAATATGGGCGTAGCCACTGTGACATCACTGATTGGCTCCTGAGCTCAGAGATCAGCTGAGCAGGAAGCTCATTTCCGCATAGATTTCTATATGATCAGACTTAGGAGGAGTCGCCCCCTGTTGGTCATTAGAAACAGTGCAGCTTTAAGGATTCACCTTCCTGACCTGAAGCTGCGTCCACCTTTCACGCTCTCTGTCACACTGACGCACTATTTCTAATTATTTTAGCAACTGAAATGACGGCTTGGTGTCAGAACGGCGCTCTTTGAGTTTCTCGTACCTTTACAGTGTCCTGTATCTGCGACAAAGGTTCTCGTGTCATTACTCATGGTTTTTATGCAGGGCGTAAACCCAACGTATCTGTTAGCCACGGTTCACTGTGCAGCATCATGATGTAGTGATTAAAAAATTACAATCAATTAAAAGCCATCTTCTTGCCACACCAGTGTCTGCAAAAACATGACAGGTTCCTGGCTGAATACGTCCCAGCTCACAGAGACGTGGGGCTGCTCAGTTTTAAACCAAACTAAACTGAAACGTTTTCCAGCATCAAAGTTTCAGTTCGGTTTCTGCAACAGTCTCCTTGGACTGAAGGGCAGCTCTTTACCTGACTCACGCCCAAACCCTCGGAGGCACAAACTGGTGCTCACTGCGCCCACATTTTGGACGTTTTCCAGCACGTCTGAAAAAGTGACTGTTTGTTGGAAACCTGCAAAGTTTTTTAGTGCATGACTTTGACTGCATCAGCCCGACAGTCACACCCACCCGGGGGTGTTGTGTTGTACCGGCAGTAGTGGACTTAGTTTCCCGTGTGTGTGCGTGTGAAGCTGCAGAACCTTTACTGACACGTCTCCCAAAACAGCGCTGCCAAACTGGTCTGAATAAGCCAAAAGTTTCTGTGTAGAAGTGATTTAAGTGTTTCACATGTTAGACCTCATCCCATCAATGTTACATCGTGTTTTTAACTGAAGATTCCTGTTTGTTAAACTGTTGATAATATATGCAGAAGAGTTATGAAATAAACAGAAACTAACTGGAACCTGCTGCTCAGCTGCTTTTCACTGTTCTTCCACTTGGTGGCGCTGTTGATGAACGTCCTGCATTTGAAACGGACTCACCTGTACGAGGCTGAAGAGCGTCCACATTACTGCAGTTGCTTGTTTACACACTCTGACAGAGAAATCTCTGCACAGCCTCTGAGATCCAGCAGGTGAAGGCCAGGTGAGATCCAGCAGGTGAAGGACAGGTGGGGTAAGAAGACACACGTCATAATCAGCTGCTGTTGGTGTGATGATGGTTTCCATCAGGAGGTTCAAATTCAGCTTACCAAAAGGTTAATGACAGCAATGAATTACAGCCTGCTGAGTGTCCCTCATCAGCCCCCAGTCACCTGCCTCCATCATCATCATCATCATCATCACACTGACCTGCTCACGAGCCTGAATCCTTCATTTTCACCCAGCACACCTCTCACATGACCTTTAACAAATGTGCACACTAACATTAAAAACTGCTTTTTTCTCCTGAATTTGGCGGCGCTGCAGGGCGCGCTCAGGTGATCTGGGTTAATCACTCCCTGAGACACGTAGCTGACTAACAGCAGCTGTTTGAATCTTTCGTGTTGATGGGATGTAATGAAGTGTAGCTGTTCAGGCCCCGCAGCGCTGGTATCAGCTGGCCCACATGTTCTGAGATCAGCCGTGTTCACATCAAACTCTGAGGTAAAAAGAGACATTTCTGTTGAAATGAGTTTTACTTTGTCTTAGGATCATTTTCATTTAATGAAATAACAAAGTGAGACTGTTTTAATGTTCCAATCGCATTCAAAGATTAAAACACGTTCTTGAAGGAACGAAAGCTCCTCTGCACCCTGATTGGATGTTTTGGCCTTTCTGTCTCAGACGTGCTGCCTGTGATGAACAGTTTCCATCAGGGTCCGTTCAGGTGTGACAGGGCGAGAGGCGGGGCCACCTGGACAGGTGTGCAATGTTACTTTAACTGTTATCAGTCTCTGTCAGTCATTCTGAGCTCGTATGTGTTTGTGTGTGTGTTTGTGCACATACACATGGCTGAGCACACATGAATACATCACAACCAAACACACTCAGAAAGGAAACGTGAAAAAGGGATATGTGCCTCATGCAAGAATAAAATCTAATAAATCATTTTTAATGAGAAGAACAATCAGGATATTCAGACCATTTCATTTGACACGTCAGTCCACCAGCTCCTCCACCAGCTCCTCCACCAGCTCCTCCATCAGCTCATCAGAGATATGGACCACCGTGAGGTTGCTGCCACCCGGGGAGCCACGCACACCGTCACCAAGTACAGCAGCTCCATGTGAACACATGAAACTGATGACACGCTGGTCTGACTGGTTCTCACAGGAATACATTTCAGGGGAGCGAAAGCTCGGGGAGAAACAATCAAACTATTGATCCCTTCAGATCGGATTTTTGGGCCAAATTAACTAAACTTTATTACATTTATTGAACCATCAACTATTTAAATCTGCTCATGTGTGATGTCATTCACAGTCTTCATTATTAAACTGAATCAATAACTTTTGTCTCAAATAAAAACATGCATGATTTTACAATGATAAGTTGTGTTTTTGTATTTGTGCAGGAATATTACAGGTTTATTAATTGCAGACGACCTTAGATATAAGAACAGCTGTGACACTGTGTGATACTGCAGGTGAGGAAGGGCAGCTCTGAGGTGCACCCATCACTGGGGTGAGGTCACTGAGGTGGTTAAACAGCTGCTTATTTGGGTGTCTGGCCCATTCAGTCCCTCTACATCTGCAGCAAGAGCTTGGTCTGCAGTGCAGACAGTAAGTCAGACTTGTTTCCTGTGGGTGTTGAACCTGCAGAGGGTCAATCACAGAGAAATGAACTGTGCCTGAGACGTACATGAGATTTCTCTCCTGAATCTGAGGACTTCAATCAGAAGATCCAGCAGGTGGAGGTAAATATACACCTGTGATCGCCAGTGAGCCATGTTTATTCCTTTAATTTTAATGAGGAGGAACAGGTGATCGTTTCCAAAAAGGCAAAGCACTGATTAAATAACATCACGGAAAACAGGTGCGGTCAAAGGTGTTTTTGTTCAGGCAGCCGTCAGTTGTGCTGCAGGTACGAGCTGAATAATTTTAGTACAACGATTTCGGTTCCACGTCAGTGTCTTCAGTAAATGAAGCTCGGATACAGGTACATTCAGAAAGCTGTTTATTACAACAGTGCAGCGAACGCGCTGCGACAGATAATAAGTATAAAAATGCTTCGTTTTGTTGCAGCAGTCCGATCCATTAATAACTGTTACTATGTTAATAATTACTGTAACAATTCCCAGTCATCCACAGCGAGAAATGACAAGGCGCAACGGCGAGCCCTGTTTTCTATTACGTCCTCTAACACGTCCGCTGCACATATTTAAATTCGCGCCTCTGCCCCTCCGCTGTGTCAGTATCTACCAATCCACCAGAAGAAGCCGTGTAGTAACTCTGATAGCGGATGAGCCGGGAGCTCCGAGGTTTAAAGCCGTTCTGCGGACGTAAGAGAGCACTGTTGCTCCCGCCAATTTTACAGAACAGACCAGTCAGGGACAATCACTTTGAACAGACATGTTGTAACCAGTGATCTGACAGCTCAATTAGTATCAGTAAAAAGGCTCCATCCCTCTTCTGAACACCACAGAACGCTGGCTTTCTTTAAATAAAGTCCAGTTTAACACTTACCCAACGCGAAACCAAGTTTTGTAACTGAAGATGTGTGAGGGCGCATCCAAGCAGCGGTTTGTCAGTGAAGCCGGGGGTCCAGCTTAAACCTCGAACCTCCACCTGAATCACTGGAAGCTGCAGTTTGAGCTTCTCTTGGGCTCAATTAATAGAATTCATTTATCATAGAGAATGTACAGTGAGACTGGAGGGCCACTCCTGTTCAGTGCCATGCTTTACAAAGTCACTTTCTAAAACAAAATGCCGAAAGATACAAATATATAAAAATATGAATTTTACTTTTTACGATATATACAAGTTAAATTTATTGTAATTGAATTTTTTTATGTAAGACATTCCAAAAATCAATTAGAGCAAAGACATCAGTGAGGAACGCTGAGGATGAAGCTCTCCAGGTGGAGTGGGTGGCTCTTAAAAGAGCCGTTACAGGTGTACACTGTTGAAGGGGGGGCTCATTTTGCCTTCTCGGTCTTCTTGGGCAGCAGCACCGCCTGTATGTTCGGTAGCACACCACCCTGAGCGATGGTCACTCCGCCCAGCAGCTTGTTCAGCTCCTCGTCATTGCGGACAGCCAGCTGTAAGTGGCGGGGGATGATTCTGGTCTTCTTGTTGTCGCGAGCAGCGTTTCCTGCCAGCTCCAGGATCTCAGCGGTCAGATACTCCAGCACCGCGGCCAGATACACGGGAGCACCGGCACCGACACGCTCTGCGTAGTTCCCCTTCCTCAGCAGCCTGTGGACACGGCCAACTGGGAACTGCAGCCCGGCCCGGGAGGAGCGGGACTTCGCCTTAGCGCGGGCTTTGCCGCTTTTGCCACCGCGTCCAGACATACTTCCTTCTTCTTCACCTTGCTTAAAAGAAGTCAAATTTTCTCTAAGTGGTAAAGGCCTCTATTATATTGACGCCAGCGGCTTCTTCCCGATTGCTCATTGGTCAGCCTCCGCTTCAGCGGGATGGTCCAATCAGAAACAAATACGTAAAGCTGCCTCAGCTGTTTGAATGGTTTTCAAACAAGACTTCACTGAAATGTGAATTACTTCAAAAATACACGTTTGACAACACCAGTTACACTAAAACTGTGTTTTTAAAGTGTGTTTTTCCATAACCAGTTTAAAGACATCACATTTAAGAGCTAAACTAAAACTGTGTGTGATACAGCTTTAAAAACGGACTTCTGCAAAAGGAAAAAAGAGAACTGAATCAAAGTAAAAAAGACAAAAATGTTTTTAGGTTTTTGTTAATCAGTCATCAGCAGGCTTTGGTCTCCATGTTAACAGAGACTGGGACATCTACGTGACAGGAAGTGTTGTTTGTACTGTAATGCTGATTTTGCCCCTCACAAATACCACCCACCTTATAAGAGGAAGAAAGTAAAACTAACACTGAAACTCATAAAAACTAAACTGAAATGAACAAAGCTGCTCTGGAATCCAAACTGAATTTAAGCCCAATATAAATAATTAAAATGAAAAATAATTAGAAACTTTAAAGCTATTATAACTGATCAGTTATTGATCAATTTTTCGGCACCCGTTATTACAAATGGTATTTGTTTGCATTAAAGAGAACATAAATATAATAAAAATGACTACCTCCACAGGTACTTTAGCTGCGAAACATCCTCGTGTAAACACAAAACCACTGAAGAACACACCTCCGATGCTGCAAAATCCTCATTTCCCTTTTTCTTGTGTAAACACAAAAACACAGTTTTTGAAAATCAACAGAGTGGGCGGAGTTTTACTGAGGCTTCGTTTTCAGTGACCTGAAACACTGAAAAAAAGCTGCTTTTTAAAAAATACCCACACATGCGTGGACAGAGCCTGAAAGATGAATAACATTGAATGTATATGAAACGTTTCGGGTATCTTTGCTGAACTTTGTTACGGATTTGGAGCCAATCTGACAGAAAGTGAATAACTGCTGCATGCTGCTTGTGCACCCACCTCCAGGAGCTCCCTGTGGTTCTCAGAACAAACCAGATGCATATGGATATGGAAAATCAACTATTTGTTTTATTTATCATTGTTGTAAGTGATTCTTTGACTTTTCTCCAGGTTTAATATGTATAGCCTATACACTGAAAAAAGGTTTTATAGTAATGTGACCTTTCACCTTATCCTCTTAATTCTGCTGAGCGTCATTAGCTGCTAGTCCTGGCTGTGGATTCCAAATCCTAAAAGACAAAAGTCGGAGACAAAAACAGAGAATTTAACATAGAAAGAATCTCTAAAACAATCAGGATGTTATCGTGCTCACAGGTCTGAGGGCTGATTGCTGAACCTGAAGGACAAAAGCAGATTGCAGCATGCTGACATCTTTACAGCATTATGTTTGTCAGCATTATGTTTTATTTAGGAGCAGAGGTCAGAAGGTCTCGTCTCTGCTTATGTGGTTCTGTTGCCTTCATCACAATGACCTCCAGCTCACACTGGGGCTTATTTGCAGCTGAAGGTGACGTGGTGGGATTGAGCATCTCCAAATGTGAGGCCATGGTTCTCAGAAGGGAAAGGGTGGAGCACCCACGCTGGATTGTGGTGGAGTGTAAGTATCTTGGGGTCTTCTTCAGAAGTCCGGAGAGGGTTGAGCTTGAGATCAGTCGACAGATTGGTGCCACCTCTGCCCCAGTCTTGTATGGTGAAGAGAGCTGAGTGCAGTAAAAGTGAAAGTAAAGCCGATCTATGTACCTGGATCCAGTTTTGCAGGTGTGTTTGTGGTAACTGCTCACAAAGCAACATCAAAGCTTGCAGCTGCAACTCTTTACAACTTTATCCAGCTCAGATACAGATACCTGCTCTCATCTATGACCACAAGCGGCGACCAAAAGAACAGACACGAGTTCAGAAATGAGCATCCTCTGAAGGACGTGTGGACTCTCCCTCAGGATGAGGAGCTTGGTCACCTGGGAAGGTCTCAGAGTACCACACTGAAAGGAGCCAGTTGAGGTGGTGCTGACATCTGACCAGATGGACGCCTACTAGGTGAGGTGTTTTGTGCCCAGGAGGAGGCTCCAGAGCAGACCACGACACGCTGCAGAGGTCATGGCCTTGATTAGACTCAGTTGTAAACACTGACAGCTGGACGTCCGATGGATATGCAATTATACTTCTTCTAAATCCACGGCCTGGAGCTGCCCCTGTGATCCAGACCCAGATAAATGGCAGAAAATTTATGATTGGATATTTTTTTATGTAATTTGTACATAAAAGAGATTGCATGCAGAGATTTGTAACTCTTTGATTCAAGGCAGGCACAAACATGCTACAGTATTTTCACCTACATTTCACAAATGTTCCTTTCAAATGTGCAGAGCTAACACAGAGAGACAGACAGCCATTCACACCTACGGGCAATTTAGAATCACCAATTAACCTGACCCCACTAAGTGCCTGTTTTTAGACTGGGAGGAAGCTGGAGTACCTGGAAAGAACCCACGCAGACTCCACACAGAAAGGCCCCAGAGGTGGATTTGAACCCAGGACCCTCATGCTGTGAGGCAGCAGTGTTAATCACCAAAGCTGAAACTTAAAGGAACTGATGGAAGAGCACCACCAGGAGTGGAGCCTGCAGCTTAGTTTGACTCAACACGGGAAACCTCACCAGGCCGAGACATGGAAAGGATCAACAGATTGAAAGCTTTTTCTCCAATCTGTGGGTGGTGGTGCATGGCCGTTCTTAGTTGGTGGAGCAATTTTCAGGTTAATGCCAATAAACAAGTTATTTTCTTTAATTTCACAAATTCAACAAAAAATTTGTTATTGTAATGAAATTGAAAAAGTTAAGGTACCAAAAATTCATAAATTGAATGCAGAGCAGATGCATTTGGTAAAGGATTTACACCTGTTTGTAATGTTGATAGGCTAATGTATATTAATAAATGTTATTTATGTTGATGATCTGCTCTAGTCTCACTGTGAGTGCACCTCCTCACACACGGAGTGGAGCAGACAGGAGGAGGAACAGAAGCTTAATAAGTTCAACAGAACAGAGCAGAACTGAACTTTATCTGTCTTTAAAGCACTTGGGGGCCCTGGTGTCTGACAGTAGAGTACAGTAGAGCAGGGCAGAGTGGAGTAGAGTTGAGTGATGGAGCCTTCCCAGCATCTTCCTGATTGGCAGAGAGATGTCGGCCATCTTGGATTGTAGCGGGGAAGAAGGATTGATGCGGTGAGCTCCTTTTTATTGCTTTAATTTCTTTTTTCGGCAGTTTCGTATCAGAGGCTCCTTTAAACGAATCTCGGCGTGTGTACTCACCACACAAAACCGGCCGGTGAAGGGGGCAGTGGGGGCAGAGCGGCTCTGAACGGCGCGCTCCGCGTTCGGTGCTTTTTGTTGTTGTTTTGGGGGCTAACGGCGGCGGCGCAGCAGGCCCAAACCCGGACAAAGCACACCTGCCCGCGCATCTCCTCATCGCCCGGCTTTCTATCGGCATAACAGCATCCACACCCACGTTGCCGAGCCGGTAAACCGAGATTAACGACCTGAAGCTTTCCCGTTTGTTGCTTTTCGACATTCATGTAATTGAGCAGCTAGCTTAGCTCTCATGCTAATAGCCCCATTTATTCTTATGGAGGAAGCTGGTAGCCTGTGTACGCTGCTCAGCTGGCTAGCAGTAGCGTCTGACACATTTTTAACGTTTACTAAATAACTGCAGCTGATAGCTGTTGTTTTCCGGGGCGCTGCAGTGAGAGTGGCACATAGCGGGATCAGACGGCTCGTTTAGTGCAGTCAGAAAACGCAGCTGTCGGAATTATCGCTAATCAGACAGATTAGCGGCGCTAGCGTTAGCCTGTGAGTCTAACATTAGCCGTTTTTGCGACACTGCTGCGCCTTCAGCGCTGCTTAGAGACGGACCAGGCGGACAGCTGGACCCGGGCTCCAGTGGATAGAGAAAAGTTTGGAGGTTTTAAGGTCGTCGTGAAACATCAGAGTCGTATAGGAGCTAAGCTAATCGCTGTTAGCTGGACTGCACCTGCGTTAGGAAGTGTTGGGTTATCTCTGTTGACATCGCTTTGTGTGTCACAGGAAGGTTTCCGCCAGCTTTGCGACAGAATGGAAGTCGGCAGGTACTTTCTGTGATATTTGTATGTGCTGATGTGCAGACTGGCTTTGCTCAGCTGCAGATGTTGGCAGGTTATCCTCATAAACATCAAACCTCTGCTGTGGGGCAGCGTAGGGCATCAGGGTGGTTACGTTTTACCGTGGAAAGTGTCCTTGTGGGAGTTTTGAACCCAGCAAAGGTTTTTAACACTGAGAGAAGGAAAACGAGAGAGTTTGTGGTTGTTCTACTTGTTGTAGTTGGTTCATTTTCTGTAGCTGTGTTAAACAGTGGAAGCGCACAGTCTGCTCTAATGTGTCTCTCTTTTTGATAGAAACCTGACCTGGGAATAATGAGGAGCTGTGGCAGGACTAAAACCTTTCTGCTGCACATGTTTTTTTCAGTGTTTTACTTCTGAGGCATCCTTTAGTGCCTGTTTTGGATGCTTTGACCTTCAGTTCATCTGTTAAATTGGGTCCAGTTTTGTAAGATTGTTTCTAAGTGTTGTTAAAGCAAAATCAAAGTCTACAGTCTCTGTCCAGCTCAGGACTCACTGATTCAACTGTTTCAAACATACGGAGCAAGGCTGTTTGATCGAGGATGCACTGATCTGTATTTGGATCACAAGTCTGTCTCAAAAGCCTGTAGCTCTGACAGTGACCTGATCAGTCTTATTCTGTTTCCTTTGTTACGTGTCTGGAGGCTGGAGGAAGCTAACAGCAGTGTCAGCAGTTTGGAGGTATTTCACACCTACTACACCAGCAGCTTTGCTGTGGTGTTGTTAACTGGATTAATATGACCCCTCTTCTCCATCACTTGCTCCTCTGTGTGTGTGTGTGTGTGTGTGTGTCTGTGTGAGGAGGTTCGTCAGTGACACTGAGAGACACCAACAGTAAAGACTCTCACTGACCTGAAATCAGACAAGACCAAATAAATACCAATTCACTAACTTATATTTTGGGATATGTTTGTCACATATTTTATTTTAAAACTTTCAGTGAAGCCTGATATTGTCTCACACATGAAGTTTCTTCCTCACAATGAGGAGTACAGCTTCTTGCTTTAACGCTGGGATCAGACGTGCACTCTGCGTCAGCTCATACTCAAAGCTGAGGTGTCAGCAGCAGACACGCAGGACAGTGTAGAACTAAGATGAATACCCGATCCAGGTTTTGGAGCCCGGATCGGACCAATATCTGATCAGTGCCTCTTTACTTAGAACCATCTGAAACTGACTGTGTTAGAGTTGATATTTGTTAGCTTAGGTGATGACACACAGAGAATATTTTAATAAATTAACTTTAAAATGGGAAACTTAAAAAAGTTGCAATTAAATAAAAAGTAATTCTTGCAAAAGTAGTTCCTAAATGAGAATCTGAGCCCGTTCAGAGTTTATGGTTTCCACAGTTTTTTCAGAGAGTGACTTCTTTACAGGTGTGACAGGTTTGACCGTTTCCTGTTGTCTCGTTTCCCAGGTGACACGCGGCATGTTTGGTGCTAACCGGAAGAAGTTTATGGAGGGAGGGATAGAGAGCGACTACGGGGACGACTCCAGCCTCTACTACAGCCAGCAGTCCATGTTCCCTCCTCACCGTGCAGACAAAGACGTAAGTCCGGCACGCTCGGGAATCATTGTTGGCTTGTTGTTGTTTACTGAGAGCTCCACATTTTAGGGTGCAAACATTAATCAGAAACTCGAGAAACTTTGGAGACGTTTAATGGGTCTTGAACATGTTTATAACACAAAATGGCTCTAAAGCGCTTTAAAAAAAAAATTCAACTAGGTAGCCATGGCACTACGTTTCATCTGCACGTATGAAAACCAGTATCCTCATGTAACGTTCCCTAATGCCCTAAAGCCAACTGGAAGTTTGCCAGTGGTGATGATGTCCTGGTGCCACATTTGCCACTTTAAAGGGAATCATTCTAAATTTAAAATGATTTACAACCTTCCAGAGTTAACAAATGTTACCAACAGACTGTGAAGAGACAGCTGCTCTGACTTTATATCCAAACCATATACATATATGTTGTACCGCAAGTTGCTTCAGCCTCCAGTCTGGTCCAGCTGGAGAGGAAGAGGCAGGAAACAATGGCTGAATCCCACAGAAAGACACTTTTATCACCACCACAAACAGCTGCCCTATAGAAAAGAAACAAGATTACAACAGAGTTGTTTTTTCTGGCAGGAGCCACTCTGAAAGGATTAGATGATGGAGCTGAATATGATTCTGAACTCAAAGGTTCTCCCAGACTAATGCCATCCGGGCAGATGAGAGCTGTATGAAGCAGCTTGAGCAGAAAGGAAGAAAAGTTTGTCTCTCTTGTTTAAAAAACAGCAGACACAGCTCCTCGCCCTTTCAAAAGCTATTTTGTAGCATCTCTGCCCTCCTTTCTTCATCCTCACTTTGTCTTCACTGTTCCTGAACGCAGCACAGAGCCCCTCCCAGCTAACACATGGTTAGCGAGGACCTGTGCGGCTCTAACAGAGCATGTTCTTGGCAGCCGCTCTGGTTGTTTTTGCAGTTTGGAGGAGAGCAGCTGCACTCTGAACTCTTTGTTTTATGTGTTTCCTCTTCCTCAGATGCTGGCGTCTTCTTCTGGCCTCCTCAACGGGTCAACTGTCGCAGCTTGGAGCCAGCTTATATGGCCCGCAGAGTAAGAGCGACACACTCTGACCCATTTCTGCTGAATAACGTGGACTCGTGTTACTGTGATGTTATCAGAGTAAACGTGGGCGAGTCCGAGCTCAGGATGATAATGTATGAACTGCTCCGTCTCTCTTTGTAGGTTCTTTAGGGTTTCCCATGCGAGGCATGAGCAGCAGCGCAGCTCCTCCGTTGAGCCGCAGTGGGTTGAACCAGTCTGCTGGTCAGCTCTCCAGTACGCCCAATGCTGGCTCAATGCACACGCCCCCTCACCCAGCAGGTACCTCACGCTCACAGTGTGCACTGATTATTAAAGTCTTCCCACTGTGTGTTTCCAGCTCATTACAGCTGCACCCATTCTGCTCATTTTCACTGATTTATAATTATTTTTGGAGCAACTCATTCATGTTAAGCACAGCTTCTGAACTCTGTCAGTGTCCCTGCTTCTGCTTCATGTCTGCAAACTTTATTTAGCCTCCTTTAAAACCACAAACTTCCTGCTGCAGGGGGATCCTGCCCATGAGCAGCCGGAGCGTGCTGAATCACAGCCAGCAGGTGGGGGGTCCAACGGGGCAGGCAGGTGGGATGGGAGGTGGGAGGAGGTGAGAGGGGAGGCGGCGGCGGTGGAGGGAGGAGTGGCAGCATGGGGAGTCCCAGCCGGTCGTCACCCAGCATCATCGGGATGCCCAAACAGCAGCAAGCGCGGCAGCCGTTCACCATCAACAGGTAACTCACATCACTGTGGTCCAGACTTGACCTTTGACCTGACCCTATTATACATGCTTAAAGACATAAAGCAGTGACTGTTGAAGGGATGACTATGGAACGTTTAAGCAGTAGTAGAAGATTATCACTAAGTACAACTGCAGCCTTTACAGTGGATCAGTGTCAGTACCTTTTTGTTCTTTGGAGCCAGAAGTGACCATATTTGGGCCAGAGGGTGGAGTGTCATCAACTAATGCTGGTTAGCTTGGTTATCAGACTGTATGGGAGCATCACACAGACACAGATACCTGCTCCTAATCACTACATCCAAATAAAATCCTAGAATTTCACCCTCCCAAACTGGAGCTCAGACTTCCTGGACAGTCTGTTAGCACAATTAACCACAGAGTAGCCATATTATTGGTCAGATCACTGCACTGAGAACAGACAGCTAGCAGCTACACCTCCCTGTGTTACCATCCACCTGTCAATCAAATAGGCCACGCCCCTAAAAATGCTAACTTTAAGGCTCGATCCAATTTAAACAGGTGAGTCATAGAACCCCCCCCCATACAGCTGTTATGAAGGGCCAAATTTGCTTTAGAGACCAAAGCAGTTTCTGTATCAGGCTGTAAACATGTTTATTTCTGCTGTAAGGTTTTAACATGTGAGTCTGTCGGGGCTGACTCATTGCGGGCGCCTCTGCTGGACTGCAGGGGAACTGCAGCTTCGTTTTTAAGCCCTCAAGGTTGTTGTCTAGTCTGAGTATGTGTCTTAAAAGGACTTGAGATTATTCCTTTAGAGGATATTTAGCTAATATCAGATCACCAACTGAACAGACTTTTTGTTGCTAATGACCAGCAGGTGTGTTGTTAATATAAAAAATTACAAACAAGAAGCAGTCTGAGAGCACAACCCACTTACATACTTGATTTTTTTAAATATAATCTTTTACTACAGTATATTTATAACTAACCAGGCAGCTCATTCTCTCTGCTGACACGTCCTTTAAAGTTAAAACACATTTTGGGTAAAAGTGAGGTCAGAGGTCAAATGTGACATGACATTTTAAATCTTTCTATATGTTGACAACACACGCCAAACATTTGAGAATCATAGTTTTAAAGCTTTTTGTCAATTTTGGACCAATAAATCGTGAACCTGGCGTTGACGTCCTCGGTGGATGTGAGCCAGCTTTGAGTGGACCGTTAACATGACGTCACTCTGCACACCTACAAAGCTTGATCAGAATTCATTCAAAGCTCTTTGAGCTCTCGTGTTTTACAGACAGAATGACGCACTCCAAAAACACAGCCTCCTTGGTGGAGGTGATGAAGGTGTGCTGTGTTGTTGCCAGTGATTCAGCAGCATGTTGAGTAATGGAAATGAGCCGAGGGAGAACTGTTGAGTTGATTAGTTTGAAGTTAAAAGGCAGCACAGTTTGACTGTGTGATGGAGAGGAGGGGAAAGCGTGTTTGTGTCCATCTCATTGTGTTTTTGGTCATTGTGCTAACACGTGGGATTCTCCCCTCAGTAACATGAAGCTGCCTCACAGCTCACTGAGGTCGCCTGTTTGAGTGCTGCCAGCAAAGGATGGAACGAACAGAACAGCACGACAAATGGAAACAAAGTGACCGTATCGCCTCTGATCAAAATGAGTAATTAACAAGTCGTTTTTTATTGTATTAATGGGTACAGCAAACCAGCTGTTCTTGTAAAAAAATGTATTTGCTGTCCTTTCAACCTTTTGCTGCTTTAAGTCACTTAAATCTGCGAGTTTCAGTTGGCTCCTTTGATCCGGCTAATCGGGTTTTTAGTCGTTTCTAAATGAAACATTAGATGAGGATCGAAGTCCTTCAGATTTCTACAGCAGAGCTTTAAGACAAACAGGCACGCCTGCTTTTAAACTTACATAAACCATTTTTTAAAAGTTTTTTTAAACCTGCCAAAGATGACATCATTAGTCCTGACGCTGGTTTCAGGAGTCGTTAGTGAGACCGTTGAGAGTCGTGTATATTCAGGAATTTTTATTACTTATGATTTTTCTACTAGAAACCGTAGAGAGGAAGCTCACAGTGGCAAAAACCTGTATGAAATCATTTATGTTGAACAGATGTTTGTGTGTTTGTGTGTGTCAGTATGTCAGGGTTTGGGGTGAACAGGAATCCAGGCTTCATGAACAACTCAATATCCAACAACATCTTCAATGGCACAGGTAACAGAAGTGAAATCAGATCAACGACAACAAAACATTTTAAGTCTGTCAGCAGTTAAAACCTGCGGTCATGTGACCTTTGTGGATTCGTTTCAGACGGCAGCGAGAATGTGACGGGGTTGGACCTGTCGGATTTCCCGGCGTTAGCCGACAGGAGTTGGAGGGACGGCGGTTCAAATCCCACCCCGCTGCACAACCCGCTGACCGGTCGGGCTCCCTACGGTAACACAGAAGGGTGTCCATGTGTTTGTCAGTTCAAATAATATAGTGGTGCCCTTTAATTGCTTCCGATGTTAGAATAGTCAAACTGCCAATTAAATATATGAAAATCGAACCATTTGTGCAACTATTACTTGCGTTGAAATATAACCCCACCCCCTTTTTTGTTTTTTACTGATGTCTGGTAATGTGTGACTGTAATGCACCTAGAAGCTATAATTAAACAACAAAACAGAAGAAAATAGCTGAAAGCTGCAGATGTTGAACTCCAAGAACTAAAATGAGTCTGCTGCAGCGCCTGAGAGCTGAATTTCTGATCGTCTGATTTTTAAATAGTTTTTGTTTTAGTGGCAGCATGTGTTGAAGTTGGCACAGTATATATAATATACAGTGTATAATATACAGTATACAGACAAAGGAAATGATATACCTCCAAAAATCTTACGTTCCTGTGCGGTTGATTTTGTCTGTTGTGTGTTTGCTGATGTGTGGTGTGTTTGTGCTTTACATTAATGTTTCGCAACTGGTCCGTTTCTCCAGTTGGCATGGTAACCAAGCCGTCCAGTGAGCAGTCGCAGGACTTCTCCATCCACAACGAAGATTTCCCAGCTCTCCCTGGGCCAAACTACCAAACGAAAGACCCCACCAGCACCAGCGAAGACAGCAAAACGGTGCTAATTCTGTCTCTTTCTTAATCTGCTTCCTGCTTCTTCAGCTTCCCGCTTCTTCAGCTTCCCAATTTGCCCTCATTTTTGCCATTTGTTGCCATCCGAGCAGAATCTGAACACGTCGGGAAAGTCCTCCTCCAACTCAGACGGTCCAAAGTTCCCTGGTGATAAGAGCTCCGCGCCGAGCAACAACAACCAGCAGAAGAAAGGGATTCAGGTGCTTCCTGACGGTGAGACAGTCCATTTATTTCCAGCAGATAATCGCACACCGGCCCGAGCATGAGCTCATTTTTGTTTCTGGAAAAATGACAAAAATTAGGTTGTCATGTTTGAGAATTTCCCTGAGCCTGGTTCTGTTGGAGGTATCTTCCTGTTAAAGTTCTTCCTTCCCGCTGTTGCCAAGTGCTGCTCATAGGGGGTACACCCCAGATAGTTTCTGTATCAGGCTGTAAACATGTTTATTTCTGTTGTAAAGTTGGACATTTTAACATGGGAGTGTATGAGGACTGACAGCAGATTTCAGGTTAATCTGTCCTCCTGTGTCGTCTTTGCATCCCAGGCCGAGTGACCAACATCCCCGTCGGCATGGTAACAGACCAGTTTGGAATGATTGGCCTGCTGACGTTCATCCGGGCGGCAGAGACCGACCCCGGCATGGTCCACCTGGCACTGGGCTCTGACCTCACCACGCTCGGCCTCAACCTCAACTCGCCTGAGTACGACTGGCACACGGAGACCATCAGCATGTTTAGAGTTTCTAGTTTTCTAAGAAGCAGCCATCCAGCAGCAGCTGAACGTGATGAAAGTGACCTGTTACTGTTACTCAGATCCTGTTTGTCTCTCTCTCCGTCAGGAATCTCTATCCTAAGTTTGCGTCTCCGTGGGCGTCGGCGCCGTGTCGACCGCAGGATATCGGTGAGTTTAAGACCTGAAGTAGTGACTGAGACTGTAAACTCACCAGGAAAGTGTTTACTGTGAGCATCATTTCCTCACAGACTCACAGGTGTTTGGCACTTCAGCATCCCAAAGGTCACAAACGATTTTTCTTAACAGTTATGGAAAACTCTGAAGGCTTTCTGCCATTTTGACTGATCGGAGCACCGATGGTGACTTTAAAGAGTCCTCTGAGGTGCTGGAGCCTCTGCAGGATTCCCTCTGGGAAGTGTTTGCAGGATCAGAGCAGTCTCCTCTTAGTGGGGAGTGCTCTTATAAAACATTTCAAATGTCCAAAGATAACAGGCAGTGGCCCAAAGTCAGTTCAGTCTGGCACTGCAGGCTCTTCCTGCTAACTACATGTAAATTTTCCTGTTAATCCCTTTTTGCTTTTCTCAGTATAATTTTTTTCTTTTCCTGCAGACTTCCACGTCCCCTCAGAGTATTTAACCAACATCCACATAAGGGACAAGGTACATCCTTCAAAAGACAGCCCAAAGGTCCTTTTCACAATTTTAATGAGGCTGATCACCTGACAAAGGTGTCTGTATTCATTTCTCTCTCTCCTGTACAGTTAGCAGCTATCAAGTTGTCTCGGTATGGTGAAGATCTGCTGTTTTATCTCTACTATATGAACGGAGGAGACCTCCTACAACTGCTGGCTGCTGTAGAACTGTAAGAGCACCACATTACAATAACTCAATAACCAAAAACAAAACAGCTTTGATTTTAAATCAGTCAGGATGTTTGTGGCACCCTTTCTGTTTAAGTTACTTTTCCACTTTATTAACATAAAGTGTGATCATTTATTTTAGAACCATTTTCCCTCATCAGCTTCTTTCCTGAGTTTAACACCTGCAAAATTACTACCTTTTAATAACGTGCTGACACAAATTACATTGTTCCATATTCACTTTTTAATGATGGAGTCCTTTTATAAGAAACATCCAGGAAAACTGCAGACTGTCTGAAACTGTCAGAACTTCTCTTTGAGTTTATGATGGTGTACGAGACGTTTGAAGTGTGTGTGTCTGTGTGTGTCTGTGTCCAGCTTTAACAGGGATTGGAGGTACCATAAAGAGGAGCGGGTTTGGATCACTCGAGCTCCGGGGATGGAGCCCACACTGAAGACCAACGCCTACGAGAGAGGGACCTACTACTTCTTTGACTGCCTCAACTGGAGGAAGGTGGCCAAGGTGAACACACACACACACAGACTTTAAACCATCCTGACAGCAGCAGGTTGCGTCTGAGATCTTGTTTTTGTAAAACTGGTTTGAGTGTTTTACCAGTTTATCATCCTAACAAAGCTGAGTGGGGCTGAGCTTCTTTCCCTTGAAGAAGAACATAAACTGACCTTCACTGTGGTATTTTTTAGGCTCTCAGGATGAATACAGGTCCTGGACAGGAAAATATTCCCTGAGGTTCTTGAAGTGTTTTATATCTCCTGATAAGATTTTAAACTTGGTCATATCAAAGGTTTTACTCTGCAGTGCAAAAAAGCTGTTTCAGGATTTAAGTTTGATTTTTTTAATTAACAGATTAGAGTTTGTGAATAATGACGCCTTTGAAACCGAACCAGGACTGCTGCAGAATAACACAGAAGAGGTGAATGAATGAAACACCTGCATCCAGATGTGCTGTCCTCCACTTTATTTCAGACTACATTTCATTCAGTGAGGCCGGCTCCTGCAGCTCTGTGCATTTACTCACTGATTCCAGGCACAGCTGCAGACCTTCAGGGCACAGATCAGGAAGTCTTTGCCTGGATATCTGCTGAGTCCACTGAGGTGTCATCAGTAGCTGTCGGGCTAGAGAGACTCCCTGAGGGTCGGAGCTGCTGGTCAACACCCCAAATCTGGGATTTCAGTGTGGACATTTAGTTTGGTCCTTTTTCAGCGTCTCCTTCCTGGAACCTGATGGAGTTTGTCTCTGAGAACAGTTTAACCCTCATCCTCCATCTTCCCAGTGCTAATGTGTTTGTTACCTGGTTAGGCTAATGTTTCAGCTAGCCCGACTTCACCAACCCTCCACACGTTTGCACCAAAGTTGTAGCAGAGCTGCAGGTTTTAGAAATCCTGCAGTCAGAACATGGTGTCTCACGTTTAGAAGAAAACCTTTATTGGATCTACTTTAAATCTGCATTTTTATTACATTAAAATAAAAGCCCGAGTCTTATTTTGAAAATAAACAGAAGATGACGAGCTGACTGCTCCGTAATAAATTCTAATTTCTCCCTCCTCCTTTTCAGGAGTTTCATCTGGAGTACGACAAACTAGAAGAGCGACCTCACGTTCCCTCCACCTTCAACTACAATCCTGCCCAGCAGGCCTTCTGATTGGCTCTCCCTCCTACTGCCTGCCTGCCATTGGCCCTCCTGACCCCGTTAGGTTTTTCCACCTGCACACACTGAACAGGGAGGACGTCCCGGCTCCTGTCCTCTTCTCTGAACAGACTTCATTGTTTTATCTTCTTCAGAGTTTTGTTCCTCCTTTACCTCATTTATTATTATTATTTTTTTATTTCCCACTTCTCCTCCATCAGTTTGATTTGGTTGGTCTGTTAAGTGGAGCACAGACTTGATGCACAGACACAAGCACTGCAAATAAGTGTCCATCTGATCGAGTGATTCATGTTTCTACTCTTAAGAATCGACTATTTTTGTCTCCAGAAGCTTTTAAGAAACCCAGATTTTAACACAGGAAGTGATCACCTGTCAGGATGGATAATTATTTCACACCGTGTCGCAGCGCTGAAACATTTTTCACCCTCTCTCTTTATCAGGTTTAACTCGAGCATTACAGATCAGAACACATCATCGGACAGTCAGGAGAGGAAATGCAATGTACATTGTAGCACTATTTCATAATAAAAGAGGAAAAAAAAATCTTTTTTTTTTTTTTTTGTTTTTGTTTCTTCATGTTGTGAAGCGGGTTTAATTTAAGCAGACAGGTGAGAGTGCAGCAGGTGACTTCGTACTGCAGGGAAATCTTTCACAGGTGGATACAAGTACTGAAACTGGCATCAGTCATCTACAGACATGAGCCGGCCTGAAAGGCTGAGTCTCATTTTCTTTTTAATAATCTCTTTCATACATACAGAGGTGACCTTCATGCTGTCACATCATATTTGTCCATGCAGAAGTCAACTTAAGAATGATTAAGTTATTTTGGCTCTTACTTTGTACCATATATATATATATATATATATATATATATATCTTCTTTTTTTATTAATTAGGGTGTTTCCGTGCCTCATAATTGGCCTCTGAGAGTTGACGTGTCTGTTCTAAGTACAGTACAGGGGGTGAGCCCTTGTGGCTTCATTTGACAAGAAATGCGTGCATTTATCTAGAGTTCTTTTTGATTCGATAACCAGAAAAATGTCTGTTGTTCTTGATAAATTAAACTCCGTTTACTCTGTTAGCCTGTCCAGGGTTTACTATAATCTCACAGAGATTACGTGATCATAAAAAATGAATTAGATAGATCAATAGTTGGATTTGTAAAGTAAGGAAATCACTTTAAAATCTTTTTATGTTGCTTTAGTGTCTGTATATCACAGTAAGTTAAGGTTTGAATTTTGTAGCTAAACTCACATTCTGCTGCTTGTATCCACCTTTTAAAGATTACAGTTACTTGCTGCACTGAAAGATCAGAGAAGTCCTTCACGGCGAGACCTGTTCACCGTTTGCCATCGAGCGGTGGTCTGAGCGGAGAGGCGGGGTTTGGGGTTTAGTGAGGCAACCCGAGGTTTAACCCGGTGCTCCATCAGCCGCTGCCACTTTCCATCCATGATTTTATTCTAATTTTACCCCAACTTTAACACTCCTGCTCTCTGCTTTTGAAGCTTCCTGTTTCCTCACCTTTAACATTTTTTTTTTCCCATTTTCTGCCCGGTAACAGTCAACCCAATCAGATCCTTATGATACCACCACCATGCCTGTAAACTGAATACAAAGCTGCATTCAGGAGCTAATTACCATAGCTTAGCATAAACACTGGAAGCAAATGGCAACTGCTAGCCTGGCTCTCTGGAAAGTCCCCATTTAAAACGTTTCAGTATAATCTGTAGAAAACAGGAAGCATAAAAACTCTTTTTGTGCTTCATGTTTTTGTGTTGTGACCAGTTTACTCCAAAGAAATTGGGATTTTTACATTTTTAATGCAGCCTAACGTAATTAACGTCATGAATGGTGCTTTTATGCCAACTGTTGACGGCCATGTCAGTCTTTATGCTAAGCTAATCAGCTGTTTGCTGTAGCTTCAGAAAGTGTCGCTGATCTAACTTTGAAAGTTTTTCCTTTAAAACGTCATCACAAAACAAAAATCATCCCAAAATCTTTGTTTTAAGGCTCTTTGAGTTTTCTTTGCCTTTAACCCTCCCAGGAGGCGCCAGTGTTCGGTTATGTACGCATATTTTAAATATGTGTGCATAAACATGAGGCAGCATTTTTAGGAAAAACAAAAAGGGGTGAAAACAGAAACGAAACCCGTCACTCTTCAGCTGGCCACCACTTAATGATGCAATACTCCCATTTCCTGTTACGGAGCCGGTTTCCAGGGGACCACGCCCGACTCCGCCCACCTAGCAACAACAATCACGGGGGGAGGGGCCAGCTCATTCACACTGCAGCAGCAGCAAAGCCAAGGACACGCCCACAGACCCGTGTGACCTGTCTGAGGAGTTTTGATTGGAGGATGAGGACTGAGGCACTTGGCCGTTGGCTGTTTTATTAAATATGGCAGCTAGTGTTTTAATAGAAAAAGAATAAAATAAATATTCTGGTAATGAAACTGAAACATGGCTGCTGGGTGTTTATTTTTAGATCTCTGTGTTTTTGGACAAAAACTTTAACCTCAGCCTCTCAAAGACGTTTTGTTGGTTAGGAGATCATCCCTAACTTAAACTCAGAGCCAATAGGCCTATAATTATTGTTCACATATGAAATATTGATGGTATGTGTAAAGATGGCTGTAATTCTTAAGCAGTTGATGCAGTATTTTCCTGAACCCCTCAGATTACAGCTGAGGTGGAGTACAGACGCAAAATATTTGATGTCACTCTCCAACTACTTCTGGACCTTCCTGTAGTTTACGGTGAGGTTTGTGAGTCTGACAAACCTCACAGGTCTCACCTGGTTGATCTGGATCTTTATCTTACGTTGCATTTCGTTTACTGCTGAATATTTATATTTAAAAGACAAATATTGGATTGCAGCTTTATTATCTATTTATCAAACCAGCAACTTCCTGCCTGCAAAGCAAACATGTTAACCACTGTGCTACAGCACCACAATATAAGCTGAACAGTGATTCACATTCAAACTTCAGCTCCACTGGATTTCAGATGGTGTCCTCACCTGCTGCTTCCTTTCAGGACTTGCCCAGGTGAACATACTCAGCAGCCTGACTGAACAGGAACCATGGTCATGTTTTTCTACCTGATTATTCTCTGCCATTCCGCGATGATCGTCTCGTTGCTCTGGTTTGTTTCTGGATCTTTAGCAACAAGGAGCTTCATTTAGCAACGGCACAACAGCCAGAACGAGGTTCAGCCACAGGTGACCTCTAATTACAGGTGACCTGTTTAACAATCCACTGAGACTTGAACTGCAAACATGAGAAAGCCATGCAGGTTCAGTAAAACCAAAACGTCAGACTCAAACTGAGTCAAAGATCACGCAGAATATGAACAGTGCTGCTCGAATTTAACAGGTGCAGGTAAATGTGAAACGTCAGCCACGGCACTGAGACGTAACTCTGGCTGTTTATGAAGGAACTAAATTATTTTTAAACCTCATGTCTGCAGAGCAGGGAAGTGATCAAAAGCTGCTAAATGGACCTTGAAGTTTGACTCTGCAGGTCTGGGTGTTGTCCACCAGAGGGAGCCATGTGTCAAAGGAAGATCAACAGGAAGCCTGCTCTTCACTGTGGTCAGTAAACCAATTAATCTATAAGTTATCAATAAAAATAACTAAAGTCTGTCATACAGTACATCCACAGAGTTAAAGGGTTCATGTTAAATAATGTGAAGGTTTTTCTTCAGCTGCACAAAATCAATTCTGTCATCAACTAAATAATGAATTAACTTTTCATTGCAGCAGCTGAACGTGTGATGACCGATGGAACTGAACAAAAGGAAGTTTAATGGAGACATCAACCTGCAGGAAGAAGATGGGGTTATAACCCAGAGGTAAATATACGCCCTGTAAACGAAAATGAGAGTCTGAAGAAGACGCAGTGAAACAACAAAGGCAGCAGAGCGAGTTTTACCGCAGCTGCAGATTCAAATGTAGAAGCTGCAGAGCAACAAACCAGTTTCAATGTGCATCCAGTGAGGATGAAGAGAAAGTCAGAATAAAATCAAACTCAGATTTAATGAACTCCCTGAAGGTTTTGGAGGAGATGATGATGATGATGATGATGATGATGATGATGATGATGAAGAGATGCTTCAGTGTCTGTGATCAATCAATCATTTGATTACTCAGAAAATAGTGGAATCAATCTCAGCTTTAAGCATTTAAACTTGGACCCAAACAGGTGAACCGAATCATTTCTGCTTCTTCTCCTTTGGTTTAATATGCTTCCATATTTTTATGTAACTGCCATCTAAACAGGGTTATGTAACCAAGTAACAAACTAAAGTGAAACAAAGTGTGTGAGAGCGAGTGGGTGAACGTGAGAAGCTAAAACTTCACTTTATTTGTTAATTAGCTCATTTCTTCTTTTATTAACGCAGAAAAAATTCCATCAAACCGATTCCTTAAAGAGTCGCACAACATTAACCGAGAACGACGTCGTGACTCCACGTTTGCTGTCTCAGTCCTGCACACAAAAACTACACAAAGAGCAGAAACGTTAAAAGGTGAGCGCGTGCAATTATTTGTCCTATTATTGTAAAACAGTCGGGATGTTGGGAAAGGAACTTACTTTGCTCTGCTGGTTTCATTAAGGCTGCAAATAAGAAACATTTTCATTTATTCAGTGTTTACTAAATTAAGTTCAGTTTTATGAAGTCGCCCTGCGACTGCTAATAACATGAAGGGCGGAGAGATTAACCCTTAAATCAGAAATGTTTGTCCCAAATAGACATTTTACAGTAATTTGGCCACATGAAGCACCCAGCCAGTGCACAATAAACTTTATTAGTCTTTCTATAACTTACTGAAGTAAAATAAGCAGTTCCACTGCAAAACTTTATTTTTACAGCACATTTCATTCCAGCTCAGAGACTGACAGCACTATATAGAAAATGTCAAACTTAATAGATGTAAGAAAGTGAATCAATAAAAATACCAATTTAAAAAATCAATAAACCAGTAAAAGATGATTAAAAAAAATCATAATTTAAAACTAAAAGTGAGGACTAGAAATACAATTAAATAATCATTATTAAAAATTAAGATGAACAGAAATTCAGTAAAATTTTTAAAACCTATGGATGGATGACTCTACTCATAATTCCAACCAATAGAACTAAATTAGAAAAATAAATAAATAAAGGGGCCCAAAATGGACCCCTGTGTGGCCCCAAATGCTTGTGAAGCACTTGTTAATAAAGTAATGAATAAATGGTAGAACTAGCTAATTAATTACAGTAAGCTAGAAATGCTAAAGGTAAAAATCAGCGTTAAAAAAAAAACCCATTCAAACAAATGTTTGGCAGCTGCTGTATGACCTCATTTCTGTCTATTTCCCATCTCATATGGACTTTAAAGATGTTATTAAACAATTATACTGAGAGTTATAATTTAAAAGAATATTTTAGTATGAGAGCTTGTTTTTGTTGTTTTGAGGTACATTGAAGCATCAATAATTGGAAAGACTTCTTTGAACAGTCTAGTAGGAATGGGATCTAATAAACATGTTGATGGTTTGGAGGAAGTAACTATTGAAGTTAACTCCAAAAGATCAACTGGAGCCAAAGAGTCTAAACAAATACCAGCAGTGCTGAAAGCAGCCGAACATGAAGATAAACCTTGGAGATGGTTTTGAATAATTTTTCCTCTAATGTCTAAAATTTTATTTGTAAAGAAATCCATGAAGTTATTACCAGTTAAAGTGAAAGGAATACTGGGCTCTACAGAGCTCTGACTCTTTGTCAGCCTGGCTACAGTGCTGAAAACAAACCTGGGGTTGTTCTTATTTTCTTCAATTAATGATGAATAGTAAGATGTCCTAGCTTTATGGAGGGCTCTTTTATAGAGCAACAAACTCTTTTTCCAGGCTAAATGAGCATCTTCTACTTTAGTGAGACGCCATTCCCTCTCCAGCTTACGGGTTATCTGCTTTAAGCTGCGCGTTTGTGAATTATACCACGGAGTCGGGCACTTCTGATTTGAGGCTTTCCTTTTCAGAGGAGCCACAGTATCCAAAGTCGTACGCAGTGAGGATGTAAAACTATCGATGAGATAATCTACCTCAGTGGGAGCAGAGTTTAGGTAGCTGCTCTGCACTGTGTTGGCACATGGCACTGAAGAGCATAATAATGAAGGAATTAGATCCTTAAACTTAGTTACAGCACTTTCACAAAGACTTCTACTGTAATAAAACTTATTCCCCACTGCTGTGTAATCCATTAAAGTAAATGTAAATGTTACTAAGAAATGATCAGACAGGAGGGGGCTTTCAGGGAATACTGTTAGGTCTTCAGTTTCAATGCCATATGTCAGGACAAGATCCAGAGTATGATTAAAGTGGTGGGTGGGCTCCTTTACATTTACATGGACGACACAGACGAGTCTCTCCAAGCGTTTCTACACAAACCAGAAACGGTCCATTTATCGTCAGAGTCAAAGCTGCAGCTTCTGAATCGCGCTGTGACCATAAGATACAAACATTCTCTGATTCTGGTTTGTGTCACTTGTAACCGTCTCATTACCACTTGGCGAGCAGTTTCTGAGTGTTTAAAGTTCGCATCTTCCATACAAACTGCTGCTGACCACAGCAATCTGCTGTCCATCAAAGCAATCACGAGCAGTTTTTTTGTGCCGCACCCCCACGTTTGTCCTTAGTGACCGGGACTTTAACCAGGACACTCAGTGGTTTGTCATTTATAAATCCAAAAAGCTTCTTTTTGGTCCTTTTGTGTGTCATCTCTTTGTATGGAAAGCTGTGGATGGGTTACTCCTGTGGAGGTCCAGGTAGTGAGTCTGGCACATGTTTGTGATCTGCTAATCTGTCCTGCAAATACACAATATACCCTATACAATACTATATTATACTATAATTTGTTCTTCCATCAGAAGGAAATTGGCAGCCGGAGCATTTTTGGTACAAACGGTCACAGCGAGTGAAGCAGTGGTGGCTGCTCACTTTTATTCTGACTGCGCGGTCGTGTTTAACCTACAAACACAGACTCATTTCACCAAAACTTCCCCTGGAGTGGATGGACTCCATCTGCGGGTTCCCGGTAAAGGAAAGAAGAAACAGAAGCTCGGTGCTTCAGAAACAGACTGAAGGGAAGTTTAATACCTCACAGATTTTCAGATAAATATCTCTGATGTGGTGTTTTTAACAGCAGAAGGAACGCAAACAGGAAGCCGTCTGTCTCTTTGTGTTCTGCAGTAAAATCACGTCTGAAATGTGCACGCTCAAACCCTGCGTCCCTGCGTTCAGCGCGGCTGCCGTCGGCTCCATAATGAGGGATATTGCTGTGTTGATGGTGGGATTTTCAGCCAAATGTTGCCTCTGCAGCGGCTTGTTGCGGCCACGCTGCTTCTGTGTTATTTCAGGACAGCTGGAGCAAATACTCTGCAGCCTAATCGCATCATGCGAATGTTGATTTCGGTCACAGGATGGCCTGTTTTTTTTTTTAAATTTGTTTTATTTCCTGAAAGTCCAGATCTCATCCGCAGAGGATGCCAACTGTCGATGCAGCCTGCCAAACGTGTAACGCTGCCTCGGTCTGAGTTTAAATCTCAGATGGGAATCGAGGCGAACTTCTTGAAACTATTTCAAACGGCTGCTTTCTGCTGCTGCTGCGGTTTGAATCTGCAGAGGCACCGCGGCCCGTGTTCTTCCTCGCTGATGTCCGTTATTATTGTAATCTTTTGATCTACAGAGACGATAATAATCCCGCCACATGCCTCTCTCTGATTACCAGTGCGTAATGCTGAGCCTTTATTCCCAACCCTTTCAGCCCTTCACGTTTATGCAACAGGCCGAGGCACAGGGAGATAATACCGCACACCCACTGCAGATTGAAGGATATCATTATTTAAAAGGTGATATTTTTACTCTGCAGCTGCAGGAAGCTGCTCTTCTTTCCCTGCTAGTATTTGTTCTTTGCTGACCTGCTCTGCTTTTCAAAGGTTGAAAATATTTAAAAGACCAAACTGATAATTTCACTAAAAATCAGTCTAGTTGCTAAATTTAGACAGCTGGTGAAAGATTACGGCCAGATCTGCAGTAGGAAAACTGATGAAAAATCCCACGAAGCATAAAGCTGGCTGTGTGAAAGGCTCAGCGGTGTCCTGAAACAGCTGCAGGTTTTTATCAAACAGCAGGAAAGTGTTTCTAAGTGTTCCCGGACTATTTTTAGTAAAGGATTAATCCACATTTGGTGCTCTAGTTTTTGTGCATTTGTTATATAAAAGATGGATGCAGCTTCTGTGTCTGAAATGTAAATCCAATTGTCATGTACCATAGTGTCCAGCAGGTGGCGAAACCTTTGGGCGGATTTAATAGGAACATCATCCCTCTGCTCACCTGACCTCTGACCTCGGCAAAGACTGAGCGACTGGTCTCAGTCCAGTCTTAGTGAATAAAACGTGATGTTCATTTTTTAAAATTATGGTCCCAGTCACAAAAAGGCTGTGAAGCAGGGGGAGGAGTCAGGGCTGAGGGCGACCTCCTGATTGGCTGTTTGAGTGTGCGCTGTCTCAGACCCACCCGTCGCTCGACTCACAACAGGACCTCGTGTCTTTGAAGCTGTTTTTCTCTCTTTTTGGTCCTTTTACGTCTGTTTGAATCTCTTGGATCCACTTTTTTTCCTCTGTGCAGATCTTAGAGAAGCTGCTGCGTCTAAGTTTAGTCATTGTGAGGCTCTCTGTGGTCATTTTGTGCCTTTTTAGGATTGTTTTGTGTCATTTCGGTCAGTTGACATACATTTTAGTCACTCTTTTTGTTTTGTGTATTTGTTTCTGATTTTAGTTGCTCTACATCATTTTGTGTCTCCTTTCTTTTCATTGTTGTTCTTTTACATCCCTCTGTCATCGTTTCACATCAGTTTTTGGTTTGCAGGACTGATTTGATCTCTTTCTCCTGGATAAGAAAAAAGTGATAAAGATTTCACTTCAGATCGCTGAAGTGAATATTTTCTCTGTTTTTTTGCTTTGTACCAGAGGGGAAAAAATCTTTTTTAAAAAAAAGTGGCAGACTGGTTCTTAAATCTTTAAGCTCTGGATCACACTGGCTTTGAATATTTATCCAGCACAAAACTGATGATAGACCGGCCGATCATCAGATACTGGGCAGCGTTCGGCCGGTTCACAGATGATGCAGCAGCAATGAGATGTTCAGCGTTGATCTGGGAGCGTACGCTGACACGTTTCATGTGTCCAAACTGTCCAAACACCACAGCTGTGAACAGAGTCGTTTGCTCAGGAGCAGGTGGAGAACAAAAACGGAGCAAAAAGGGCATCAAGGTGGACCTGCTCTGTTTTTTTATTCTGTAACTCATCAAGGAGTCCAGGTCACAGACAGTATAAAAGATGGAGCTACCAAGACTTCACCCACTGATTTGTGAAGTGCTGTTGCGACTCTTCAACGTGCTTTTTCTATGTCGCCATCTGGATATGACATGGAGGGGCGGGTCTGACTGTGAAACTGCATGCTCATTGGCTAACGACTTGTCAATCACCAGTCATCAGAAAATAAGCATACCCCCAATCACCTCCTTTCTGAAGTATATGGCTAAGATTTACAAAACAGACTTCAGTTTTTTATTCAGTATGACCCAAAATGAGTGGCAGAGGCCATAAACTCATCAGGAAAGTGTTTCCAGAGCTGAAGGCAAAAAGACTTTTTCCCATAGGCTTCTATAGGTCAAAGGTCTTTCTGCAACCACAGGGGTCGCCCCCTGGTGGCCAAGATATATAACATGGGTTTAAGGTGCTACATGTTTCAGCACCAGAAGCTACGTCCATGTTTTATACTGTCTTTGTTCTCGCTGCTGCTCCTCAGTTCAAGATAAAAAGGCAGTTTTAGCTCTTCCACCTTTAAGGAAACTGGCCTCTGATTGGCAGTCTCTTATAACCAAAGCTGGTGGGTGGTGCTTCTGTGTGACTGAGATGACCATGTAAGGACGTCCCCCCTCTGTGACATCACACAGATCCAAGTGTAAAGTGTTTAGAGCAGCCTGAGCTTTTGGCTCACAGGGATTAGTGTTCATATGCTGACCTCATTATGTTTAATATGGATGTCCCCACTGGGACAGGACGTGCATGTCAGGAAATAAAGAAAGCAGAATAAGTGGACTCAGCTAACTAACATTTATTTAATTTTCTCATTTAGCCTGCGGTTTAAGTTCTGACTAATATCTACAAAAATGATAATGCGGCTGTATAACCCCAGGGCTCCAGGTGACAAGCTCAGGTGTCCCAAAGAGATTCATTTTACTCTCATGAAGTACCAACAAAGCATCTTTGAAGCAGGAAACATGGAGTTTGGTTTGCTGTTGGTAAATTGTGATTAACTGGCTGATCTGTGGTCACTGATGTCATTTCTGTGACCGATGGCGTCTTTCCTTCCTCTGTAGTTCTTGAAGGTTTCAGCTGAGACTCTCACCCCCACTGAGACATAATGCAAACAGCGTCTGCATAAAAACCCAATAGATTATTTGGAGGGTGTGACTCTGTGTCAACAGATAGTGTTTTTAACACTCTGGGCTCCTGCTGGAGGGAGAGAAATCAATACATCTCAGTCAGCTCATTGATCATCAGGTCCTTGGAGACCATTGTGGTCGGCTGTGTTCGGCTGTAACAATCGGCCTCTGCTGGTCCACACAGATGAAGGTGGCGTAAACACACTGTGTCATCACAGCAGCAATGATGAAGTTCTGAGAGTTTAGAAACACACAAAGTCGGACCATCTTTTCCAGGCCAGTAATAGCAGAACGAGTGGGAAACGAGAAGAAAAGCCACGATGATAATAAATGATAGTAAATCTGCTTATGCAAAAGATCTCCGCTTTTATGTTCCTCGTGTTTGAGATCCTTGAAGACAAAACTGGTATTAGTGTGAGTAACTTTAAATGTTTTAGGCAGAAATAAATGTTCATTTTACCCAAAAAGGCTGGGACAGAACGCCAAGTTTCTTTTTGTCCATCCATCCTCTGGAGCCTATCCCAGCTGTCACAGGGCGACAGGCAGGGTACACCTGTAACAGGTCACAGGGTTAACACAGAAAGACAGACAATCCTTTCTTTTTTGTATCATTGGGGGGGGGATCCATAATAACCTTTCAGCATGTTGTAATTTAGTCAATCAGAGACTGCACTGGCCTCCTCAGGGTTCAGGAGTCAGATCTTTACTGAACCAGGCCAGCATGAAAAAATCCAAAAGATAAGAGCAACATCAGGGGTTTTCCTGTAGCATCATTTCCCAACATGAATGAGAAGAACTACCTGAAAAAGTCAGCCTGAATCTGTTGCTTTAGGGGCAGTGGGAGGCTCTGAATAAATGGCAGCCTTCAGGGCTGAACAAAGTGCCAAAAACTGCAGTTCCGCCAATGTCCAGTAGAGGCTGGCTCTGAAATCAGTCCCTCCCGTATCATGTTTACAGCCTGATTAAAAAACTGTTAGGGGGGAAATTATCTATAGAGACCCAATTCTCACCTGTTTAAATTGTAATAAGGCTTGAAGTTTGCATTATTAGGGGTGTGGCCTCTCTGACTGACAGGTGCATGGTGACACAGGTGGCTGTAGCTGCTGGCTGTCTGCTCTGCTTCACCTCAGCTAAGTGGAGTCCCTGAACTGGACCTCTGGACCGTGTTTGTACTGTTGGAGCATTTTAATGTAATTATCTGACCAATAATATGGCTGCTGTGACTTCATTGGACTAACAGACCGTCCAAGAAGGCGGAGCTCCAGTTTGGGTGAATTCAATCATTTTTTTTTTCTTTTTAATGTTACTGAGCACTGATTAGCAGGCTCACTAGGATTAGCTGATAACTCTCACTCTCTTTCTCTGTCTGCAGGTTATGAAGAGGCCAAAGCAGTTTTTGGTAGCAGGCGGTAAACATGTTTCTTACTGCTGTTTTAACGTGGAGTCTGTGGACACTGCCTCTAGGGGGTGTCAGAAGAACTGCACTTGGAAGTTTTGTTCAGTCACAACCAGAAACTTTCCTGTGAAGTGAAATGTGGTTGTGTTTTCCTCTGAGTCACTGCATGAAGACGACCTCCGTCATAAACTCCAGTGTCGACTCCGCAGAGATTCAGGAGTGTAAATCCAGCTGTTTTAGTCTCATTTAAATTCGTGAACTGACCAAATGAATGTTGATTAAGCTTCTCGCTTAAAGTCATAACTAGCAAAACTAAGTGGAAACACTGATTCCATCTCTGATTAAATGATGATCTTAGCTTAACCCTGATCGTTACCTGTGATGTGTTTTTAATCAAAGTAAAATGATGCTCAACTTTTCTCTTCATGCAAATAAAAAGAGACAAAAAGTCAAATATTTTGCTGCTGTCCAGAAAAAGAGGATGTTTCTGAGCGTGATGCGCTTCTCTCCCTCCGCTAAGAGGCTTATCTCATGCAGCATGTAACAGTGAGAGAACAACAAGCAGCCAGCGGCAAAATAAAACACAAATCTGGATTGAATCATCAGGACACCGGAGCGACCGAGCATCATTCAACCTGCAGAGAGAGAGAGAGAGAGATGAAACCATAGAAACATTCCACGTAGCCACAGGCTGCACCACATGACCAAAAGTATGTAGACACCCGAGCCGCTGTTGAATGGAGTTCAGGGGAGGGGCAGGCCTGTCAGGGTTTCCACCCCGAACTGGGAGGGCAGAAATGTGTCTTCATCAAACTGCACAAAGTTGGAAAGATGCTGCGGCCCAAAGTGAAGCCTTTGCAGCAGAAAGGCTGAACTTCTGCTGGGTTTCCTCACTCCACAAGTTCTGCAAATAACCCACTAAAGGGGGCACTCCACCGTTTCAGGACCTGTGACACGTACGTTTTGGAAATGCTACTGACCTCTGCCGTCCTGTTTCAGTTTGGACGGGTGCAAACGTGTGCAAAAAAGGTGGTTCACCTGATCAGGTTGGGTCGCCCACAACCTGTTGGATGTTAACCCTATAACCCCGAAGGCATCGGCCGTGGCACAACGTGCTTCGAAAGTGCCGCCATTCGGGGACTTCCAGCAACAAATACCGTAATACCTCTATATGGCTGTGAAGTGCAATTTCTGGGCTTTCAGGAACCATTTGAATTTTTTCTGACAGGACAAACGGTCGTGGAGTTACGGTAAAAAGCCAGCTGATCAAAGTTCGATCAAAGACTGCAGGGTCTGCAGGGTGTCTGGGCTCAGCCTTGGAGATGGAGTGAGGAGCTTGGTCTCTCAGGAGGGGCTCAGAGCCCAGAGCTCCTCCACCTCAAAAACAAGACAGCTGAGGTGTTGCACCAGGATTTCTCTAGGACGCCTCTGAGGTGAGGTGTTCCAGTCATGAGACTGGAGAGATTGTGTCTCTCAGCTGGCTTGGAAACATGCCTGTGTCGTCCCTGAGCGGCTGGAGGAGGTGGCTGGGTCTGCTTAGACTGCTGCCCCCGTGACCCAGCTAGCATTACCTGGTAACTTAGAACTCCACCCTCTCATCCAAATATGGTAGATTTGGACTTGATTAAAACTCCGTGGCTGCAGCCAAGGCAGTAAAATTGAGTCCAGATGCTAATGGATGGTGTCATCGTGGTTGTGTCCATCTTTTATATACAGTCTTTGCTTAAAAAACCCAAATCTCCAACTATGACATCACTAAATGCTGCTGCTGTGATGTAAAACCCACTGAATACAGACATTTCCCCCTGAACGTTCAGGTGTTCCAGGTTATAGTCCTGGATGTGGACAGAGGCAGCAGACTGGAGCCTTTAAACTGCGTTTTTCACACTTTGGAAACATGCAAGGTAATGAAGGTGTCCTCATACTTTTGGTCATGAAACCAAGCATCTGTGTTGTAATTTTAGTGAACTGGGCCTTTATAATAGAAAGTTCCGGGTTGTTTTGGCTTTTGCAGTAAAGATAATGAGAATTGGGAGAGTGGGAGGTGAATGGGTGAGAAGGAGGGCAGGTGGGGGGGGAATGGGCGATAAAAAGAGCGCAGACGGAGAAAATCGAGCTGCGGAGAGGGAGGGAGGATAAATGAAGCCACGGGGATGAAACACATTCAGAGACCGAAAGCAGTCGGCGTTTAAACTCAACAGTTTCTCAGCAGAAAGCGAACAGCGACGCCTCCTCCTCCTCCTCCTCTCAACCCCCTCCTTCGTCCTCCGTGCATCCATCCTCCTCCGTTCCTCCTCTCCATGCCGGCGGAGGTCTCCGCGGGGCTGCCATGGCGAAGATCCGGGTGTCGTACGAGTACTCCGAGGCCGAGGACAAGAGCATCCGGCTGGGCTTGTTCCTGATCGCCTGCGGGATTCTCAGCCTCTTCATCCTGGGCTTCTGCTGGCTCAGCCCGACCCTGCAGAGCCTCCAGAGCAAGCCGGCCAACTGCACGGTGAGCCCGGCTGCGAGCTCCGAGCTGCCGGAGCTGCGCACCGTAGTGGACTAGAAGAGGTGTAGTAGATGTAGTAGTACTGGTAGGGTTAGCGTTAGTTCTAGTTAAAAATACACTTTTCTCGTTATTTTGAGCAGGATTTGCACCGTTAATCCTCTGCGTGTTATCACAGCGGTGTGTTTATGTTTGCGCTGCAACTACAAGTAGTTTTAATGAGGATCAGGACGCAGCTGATCACCGTGCTCACGGTAATACTGCCAGTTCAAAACGGTCTCGCTAATAGTTCTACGGTAGGCACCAAGATGTTACTGTGAAATCTTATTTTAATATGCAGCATATTAATAGTTCTCCTATAAAAAGAACAACAACTTGTAGCGCACTGCAGGATACTGAGAGCTCTGCTGAAGTTCAGCATTTCACAGGAGCTGCTGACACGAGTAAGGTCCTGATTAATGAATTATATGCAGTAAAAGTGCAAAAATCACACTATGCAGTGGGAGATAATAAATGTCATGTCTGCTGCAGTGTTGTTATAAGGATTACTGACACTAAGTGATAGAAGGTGGTGCTACAGCTGAAGGTAGTAATGGTTGGATGGAGTTTGTATCAAAGCTGATCCAAGTTTTCCAGGTCCAGTCTGGCTTTGGGAATCTGCAGAGATCAGAGTTAAATTAATGAGCTGTACTCTGCACTGAGAGGAAGGATCGCCTTTACATGTCAGGTTCAACTGAAACATTGCCGCACTGATAACAGCATCAGTACAATAATAAATGCAGACATATGTGCAGTGGTTTGCTTTCAGCTCAGTGTGAGAGTCTTTCCTGCTCTGATTTACAGTCTGGTTGGTTTCTCCTTTCTCTGCTCTCAGTCTCGCTGTGAGTGCACCTCCTCTCACATGGAGAGGAGCAGACAGAGAGAAGTAATATTAATCCAGCTGACTACATGTGTGTCACCATCAGTGCACTCAAAGCTACACAACAAGTGTTAAACTGAACACAGCGAGAGAGACGAGAAACTTTTCCAAACACACAAAAAAAATCTGCTGTTGTAGCAGATGAGAAAATCTGCAGGCTGCCGACTCTGCTGCTGGTGCATGATGTAGTAAACACGGAGCTGAATTGATAGGCTGTTTCCACCAACACCCAATATCCCAATTTTTGAGTCAGGATTTGAACACAGCGGCCTAATTGGAAATGTTCTTAGTGTATTGGAATATTAATTACTGGCAATGCCAGAAATGCAGATTCAGGGAAAACCAAAAGTAATTAATTGAGAACAGTCGTGATTTTTCTTTTAATAATGGAAACTTAATGAACTCAGGTTTTTGCCATTTTATACATTAATTGATAATCAAATTAATTAAAAATATACTGATGGATGAAGCACTAATTACCTAATACCATGAAGAGATACAGCTGTACTTTGTTATGCTAATGTTTTCTAACATCGTCCAAACTGATTATTTCTTAGACACTTATTGACATATTTGCTCTGAATTTTTCACCGAGCGCCAGCAAGAAACGACGTGTTGAAGAATTGCTGCTGTTAAAATCATTAACGAGGATCTCTGTGAGTTAGACTCAGGTTATCTGTGCTAATCTCCTTCAGCCACTCGAAGTGTCCAGTGAAAAGTGAGGACAGACTCGAATGCAGATCAGTTACCAGACATTGACGGACAGCGAGAGCGATCGCGTCCGTCTGATCGATGTGATCTGACAGCATCTCTGACACGAGCTGTCAGTCATCTGTCGGTGTATGTGTCACTGTTGGGTTTAAAGTCACACTGACAGCTGAGTTCAGCTCCCTCCTTTACTTTAGTCTGTGCTTTTGCCAGTTTTAACCTCACAGGTAGCAACAGCATGGTTCAGTAACCAGAGTTCAGACATTCCTGATCCCCAGAGGATTTATAGCCTTTTATTTTGAAGTTTTGATATTTTTGCTTCCATTTTAAGGAAACTTTCCAGTTCCAAAATATTTGGTAAATTACAAGAATATTACTGAGAAAGCCCTCCACATGGAAAGATAATAAGTGTAACAGTGATATATTTGAATGTCTATTATCAATGTATGCATCCTTTTATGCTTGGAAAGTACCTACTCTGTAGTAGGGCTACTAGAAAAGACCCTCAAATACTACTTGTAAGAACTACAGTTTTCTCTGGTTCGTGCAGTGCAGACACACGATCTCCAGCAGTTACTAGAACTACAAAAAGTTCCTGTGGTCCAGAAGTCTCAGAAACTGTCTGCACAGACTGAGAACATTTTAAGGTGCTACCTACAAAGGAATCAGTTTCTACATAAAGTTCTATGAGATGGTTGATCCACAGAAAGTACCTGCTGAGAGGGTAATACTTTAATTGAGGCAGACATTGTTTTTCCAGCATTTTCCAGCTGTCACTGCGAGCTGCAGAAGATGGACAGAAGTTCCAGCTTTGTTCCAGAGGAAGACATCCAGCGGGACTTTGAACTGCAAAGAGAACCTTAATGTTTCCTGAAGCTCGTCAACGTTTTGTTGCTGTTAACTAAATTACAAGCTGGTTAAAAAATGCATTTAAGAGTAACACATTTTTAAGAGACTACCTTTGTTTCTAGTGGAGGGACCTGATTCTACATGAAGGTTTTTGAGCTTGTTTATCTCCTCCAAACCTGGTTCTCAGGGGGTTGTACTTTCTGAGCGAAAAGGAACTTTTGGGGTAGACCTAAAGGGCGACCGATATAGGATATTTAAGACAAATACAGATATTTAGTGATTTAAAAATCCAATATTCTGATACATCGGTCCATATGTTTTTCTTTCTGACACATGAAACATAAACAGGTCGATGGAGCCTGAAAAAAGGTGACCGGGCTTCTTTAAGTTTCTTGAAGACCTTCCACCTCTCATCCGAAAGGCTTCCTCAGTTCTCAAACCAAAAGGTGGAGAGACCCCTGTGGGTGTAGTCCCCTTGAGGTGGTTTTGACCCTCTACTGTTCATGTGCATAATCACATGTGCCAAGGTGTGAAAGGAGGTGTGGGTCATCACAATCAGTAGTTCTGGGTGAAACCAATGCAGCCTCCCTCCCCAGGCGTCTCAACCCCCATGACTTCCTTTTATCCAGAGGAAGACTCCCAGTCAGAGTTTGAGCCTGTGAGCCTCAGTGAGTTCACATTTTGCCACGTTCATCATTATTTTGTCTCTCTTTGATGCTCATTACCCTGATCTTCGCCTGACGCTGCAGTTGCCTCTCAGTAACTTCTCAGTTATTTTGCATTGTCTTGCTGCTGAATCAGAGGCTACCGCTGTGCAATCAGAGGGATGATTGCTGTGAGAAGAAGGCATCACAATTACTTTGGGAGATATTTTTACTGAAAAGGAGACAAACTTCCTTCTGTTGCCTTCAGTCTTAACAAATTCCACTGCCATCAAAAATAAAATCGGGAAACAGAAGCAGCCAATCAGTGTCTGCACTTAAACCAAACCCAGCTTTTACTTTGAAAGAGATGCTTCCTGCTCACAGAAGGCATCTCTAAGTCCAGTTTTTTCTCGTTTCGTTTTGAAACTTTTTCTGCAGTCGTATGCAGCAGGTCGGTCTGGTGCTTTGCTCACTGGCAGCTGTTTCCTCAGTTGGTGAAGCCGAGCGACGTCGGCGCTCAAGAAACACTGACGGAGAGATGGCAGCCAGCCTGAATGAGGCTGAGACAGCTGCGCCGGTTGTTGAATTCCCAAAATAACAACTCGTAAATCTTCATATTTCTTCAACCATCCCAGCCACAGATTCTCTGTCTTTAAAATGAATAAATTAGATTGAATAGATTTATTTATTCCATTGAGCGCTCCTGCTACTCTCTCAGAATGAAAGATTACACCTAAAAAGCCTCTCATTGGCTTAAAACATCCCTGTTCCTGCCGAACACGGCAGGAGGAAGACGTGGCCTTTAGTTTTGACAGAAACTAAAACATATTGCTTGAAATCACAGCTCAGAGGAACCTGAGGCCTTTCTGATTGGGTTAGTCTTTTTTTTTTTTTTCGTTCGCGCGTGCTGCGTCACTTTCCGCTCCGGATCGTTGAAAGTGTTTGCACAGCGTTTTGAAGCCGCCGGGACTTTCCGTGTTATAAATTACAGGCAGCCACAGCCTGCACTCCCAGCTGTTTACTGTGGATGATTAATTCATACCGACCTGATTTATTTGGCTGTTAGCTTATTGCATCATTTGGAATAATGTTCATGCATTATGTAGAGTGGAAGCCTTTAGTTTTTTCTTTTGGTTTGAGAATGGCGCAGTCCAAGGTCGTGGCGGAGAGCAGGTCTCCTCCGTCATTCTCTAATCCACCGCTTAATAACACATCAGTCACAATACTTGGACTTTATTGCTGCTTCATGACCTCTTGAGTGATGAAGAGGTCTGACTTTATCAGATCTGCACCGACTGATTGATTGTTTTTCGTGTTCTTTGATATTTATTTTCATGCCCGTGGTCGTAATGAGCGGGGAGAAAAGTCACCGCCATCGCTCATCTGTAACATCCCGACGTGTAAACGATTCAAACTTTTGTCTGTGTCCACACACATCTTTATAAACGGCATGAACTTCTACTAAAAACTGCAAACTTTTTCTCGTTTATTTGTCTTGTTTTTGGATGGGCGCCTTGGTCGCCCTCCTTTAGAAGTATCTCCTGGTTAATGGAGGCAGAAGCTAGTTAGCCAGACATGCTCACATTACCATCTTACACCACAGTCAAAAGCCCAAACAGGAAGCTCAAAAAGTTCCAAGTTTACTATCCTGGAAAAATGGTACCAGTAAAATTAGACATTTTTCAAAGAATCAGTTATCAGAGTTGTTGCAGTTTGCTAACACATGAATCATTAATCACACCTGGAGTTCTGGTTGGTGTCTGAGGAGTGATTGTGTCTGTGGTGCTCTCCTCGTCCTGCAGGTGGTGTCGGTGTTGCGTCCAGAGGAGATGTTCGAGTGCGTGTTCACGTGCGGAGCGGATTGCAAGGGGACGTCCCTCTACCCCTGCCTGCAGATCTTTGTCAACAACTCTGAGTCCAACTCTGTGGCGCTGCTGCACTTCGACGAGCAGCAGCTGGTCCTCAACCCGAAGGTAACGACACGCCTGTTTTACGTGCTACAAACGGCAGGTGTGCTTTTAACACTACTGGAGGTCGGTGTTCATTGGACCGCTCGTACTGTAACATGCTGCAGAGTAGTGGTATGCAAATGTGTTTCACAGTCACAAAGATCGAGTAAAAAAATTAAAAGAAAAAAAAACCCCACCTGATTTTAAATTCGACTGAGCTCCACTTCAAGGTCGTCTTCGTGTGCACCTCTGGGATGGACTGGCTGGGATGTTCAGTATTTTCAGACAAGGTCAGAATAAGAAGAAATTCACCTGCTGCTTGTAGATTGTAGCACACAGACTGTAGAGAAACTGCTGATCGTTTCATTTTTGAGCTTCATCTGGTTCGGCTCTGATGATGCCGAGCTGATGTCCTGATATCCGGTTCTGTTGTCCGCCCATTCAAACACTCAGACTCCGTGTGTTTTGAAGCTTTTATTGAACCCGTTTATCTCTTTCAGTTACTTTTTAATTAGTATTCAAATCAGATAATCTGGAATTGCCAGGTTGTGGCCAGCTAATTGATTAATCAATTAATCCTTCCAGCTCATATCATAGCTCTATTATGTAGATTAAGTAGTTTATTAAAAACCATCCATAAATCTGGTTTCTTCCAGCTCTTATATTAGCCTGATGAACCTTTATGAACCTTTTTTCAGATCATCTTTGTGGAAATGAATCAGATGAGTTTTATTATTTTCTGATTCTGGCCTTTTGCCCATCAACAGCTGATCATCCGTAAACTGCGATCAAAGAGTTTGGTGAATTGGTCCATAATAATAAAACCCTTTGATTTCTTTTTGTCTGCTGTCCCCTTTAAGGTCATCCTCACCTTTGGACTGCTTTAAATGTTGCTGCTAATTTAAGATCCCTTCAGGAAACTCTGTACGTGTGCACGCTGTGATTTCAAACTGCACAAAGTTAACGTCACTTTCATGTTGAAGATTATTGCTACAGCCCAGAGACCAGCTGGTTTTAGTCAATAAGTTGCACAGTTTGAAGTTCAAAGGCAGCACATTGGGGGTGCAGTCAGTGTTCTCAGGTTTGATCACAGTGTAGTTTCACTGTCGTGTCCCGAGGCGTCTCCTGAAACACCAACACGGTCTTTGTTCACGTCCCAGAAAGAAAAGAATCGCTGATCTTGGTTCACTGAAGGAGACCCAGAGGCACAAGTACAAAGAGAGGATCCAGGAAGAGCAGCCAGGCAGGAGGAGCATGTGAAGATGGGTTTGAAGGGGAGACCTGAACCACTGACATTGTTAATGTGGTGAAAGGGTCTGTCTTAATTCGAGTCAGGAACATTTGCTTAACCCAATAATAATAATGATATAACTTAGACAGCGCCTTTCACAGTACTCAAAGCGCTTTACAATTCTGTGCACCATTCATTCACACCTCAATCACACTTGGTGGTGGTAAGCTACTAATGTAGCCACAGCTGCCCTGGGGCAGTCTGACAGAAGCGTGGCTGCCAATTCGTGCCTACGGCCCCTTGAACCAGCGGCCCTCCGGTTGATGAGGTGAGCACCTACCCACTGCGCCACTGTCACCCCTCTAAAGACTCTAAACTGTAACCACACAGGACACAAACCCGGTCTCCTGGGTGAAAGAGCCATGTTTGACTGATACCAGTGCCAGCTCCATATCCCAAAGCAGACTTTAACAGGCCAGATTTCACTATGGGCTTAATCAGTTCAGTTCAATTCAATTTTATCTATAAGGCGCCAAATCACAACAAACAGTCGCCTCAAGGTGCTTTATAAGGCAAAGACCCTAATATACTTACAGAGAAAACCACTGACACTTAATGTGGCCCTACAGGGTGTGCTGCTGCCAAAAGTGCTGATTTAGAGTATTAAAGCTGGCAACCACTACGAGTACTCTGTGGTGATGCCTTTAGTGCACGATCACCCTGAATGAGGTGTGACTGGGTGAAAAACATTAATTTTAAACACCTATTTCTGATCCCTGTGTCCACAAGTTGTAACGATGGCAACAACATCTGAGGCTCGCGCACATGCGTGGAACATCATCAGGCTTCCAGTTCGTACGGGCACACGACAGCAACCGTCTGCTCTTGATGACATCATGCAAAGAGCAGGAAAACGTGTGAAACTGAGCATTCAGAGCAGTCTGCAGCCCGAGCTGTTGGCTCATGGGGATTACGTACAAACAGCTGAAGTGGTTCCTGAGTTGATGTGGAGGGATCTACACCACAGTGGTTCAGAGGTCAAATGGCTGAAATGAGGAATAAATGGAAGTCTTGCAGCAGCCTTGTCACATCTCACTGTGATCTGATCTGATTGGGTTTTTTTTAATCACAGCGTCTGAAGTCAGAGGTGAACCTAAATAGATCCAGAGAGCCACTTAACAACCAGCTGACGGTAAACACTGCACAGCTGTGTGACCCTGGGTCTCAGTGCTTTTGGGCTGTTTGGATCTCCAGGTTTCCCCTTTAGCTGCATGGATCATAAAAGAGAGGACATCCCTGCAGCCAGGTTCGATGTCTGGAGAAATTGAGACAGCTGAGGCTTTTATAGCGATCGCACACTGGTGTAATGTTGAGAGACTTTGGGACAGGTAGTGTAGAAAGTCCCCATGAGAGACCCAAAGGAGGAGATACAATATAATAACCCAACACCAGCAGAGATAAACACAGAAGTCTTTGCTTTTCCTTCTTCTTCTTTGGTGCATGCCTGGGTCGTTGCTACAGCAACAGAGTAAATATAGAGGGGAGAGACGGCGCGTCATCGATGCTGCTCAGTCACCATGGCAACCCATGATGTGGAGACGGAGGGACAGAGAGAGAGAGAAGTCACGCTTCATTCAGAAATCCTTTAATGCCGAACAGAAAGAGGCTGAAAATTGGAAAAGGATGGATGTCGCATCGCTCATCAGCTCGGTGACCTTTACATGTAACTGAAGGGGGGGGGGAGTGTGTGTGTGTGCTTGTGCGTGTGCGTGGGGGGGGTCCTCGCTTCAAATAGAAAACCTTTATTGCTCCGCCTCCTTCAAGACCAAAACATCATTAACATGTTGGCCAAAAGGTAAAAATCAGCTCGTCCGCTGATCCTCAGCCTTCCTCTGTGCTCAAGGTGGCTGCATCATACAGATCCAGGAGTACAAATGTGAAACTGAGTGTTTAGAGCTGTGCTACACACAGTGTTAGCTGAATGTATTACCAGTGTTGGTTTGTGTCCATACAGCTGACGTGTCTCACTGGGGGCGGCTGGTTCAGAGCTCAGAGTTTAGTAAAGTGGGTCCACTAGCAATCAGAAAGTTGGTGGTTTGATCCAAGTCCTCCAGTGAGCAGGTTTAAGTGTCCTTGGTGGCGAAGCGGCAGCACCATGGCTCTATGTACACAGCAGACAGTGACGGCAGAGAGTTTCCCTGGTCGCTGTGCTAACGTAGCTGCTAACGTTTCCTTGTTCCGCTGTGAGGATTCATCCCATGTTCAACATTTGTCCCGCATGACCTTTCCCCCAGGTCATTGGCGGCCACCTGTCATCACCCTGTGCCCCACCAATGGGACGCGCCCCACAGTTTGAGAAGCACTGCTTTCAGCAAACTTTCCTCAGACTGACTGTACCTCATAAACAGCAGGTGGGCGGAGCTTCCATGCCTGATATTCTTGTGGCCTAAGACCAACCAGATGGCAAAACATCATCATGAAACTTTTTCTCTCTGAAGCTGTTTGGATTTGAGCTCTTAGACTCATTGTAAAAATGCACAAACCAATAACAACCTTTGTGCTGTTAGCACTATGGGAGCATAAAAATGATGGCGCTGGGATTTTGGCCAATCACGATTTTAATAAATGACATAGCGCCAGAACGTCTCTTCAGGGCCACGGCAGGCCTGAGATGAGCAGACGAGACACGTCTGTTTGATAACCTCTCAGAAAGTTATTGTAGACAACACGCACACACCCGCTGTAGATACACGCAGGGATGCACACCTGCTGAACCACTTCACATTTATTGGGGTCAGAAGTTCATTTCATTTTTGTTGGAGCAAAAATGAACTGTGAAGACGCGAGCAGAGAAAATAGCTGAAAGAGATTTTACACCGAGCTCCGGTGTGTGTGTGTTTAAATGTGCTCGTCCAGCTATTCTCGTGGGGACGTGCACCTTTTTTCAGACCTTGTGAGGACTTCATGGTGCAAAGGGAGGACATTTGGGCCATTTCTGATTTTTGGCTTCCTTCTGGTTAAGACTTGGTTTCAGATTTAGATTGGGGTGAGAGCCCTCACAAAGACAGAAGTAAAAATCTGTGCGTTGGCCCCGCCTGACTCTCAGCTTGTGTTTAAACACGAACTGATAAGCTGGTGTTTCTGATCAGATAACGACTCAGACCTGCAGCTTTAATTAAAACCTGACAATCTCTTACGTGTGTGCCCACATTAGTGTGTGTGTGTGTTCATGCATTACTGCGTAAATCCAAGCACCGTGTTCTCTTGATTCAGCAGGTGTGAAAACAAATATGTGACTGGATATGCTCTCCATCTTCTCATTTAAATCTCTGACGGTGACATTAGACGTGCAACAGGAAGGTTGTTTGCGAGCTAGGAGACGACTGCTGCATTTTAGTCCCATTAAATTAAGACTTCTGATAAGTATCGGTACAGATAAACAATGCCAGTATAGGTACTGATAAAATCCTGATGACAGCCATCTGTAATCCTCACACCACATATTGATTTGACTTCTGTTTACTGCATTATTTTTAAAGCACCTCAGTCTCCCTGCCTTTGCACAGTGCTTTACCTGAACAGATCCAGTCGGTCTGTGTTGCTGTTGATCTTAATGTCATGTCAGTCATCTGGTCCACAGGCGGCTCCGTTAAGTAATGCCCCCCTATAGACACAACACCAATTAACTCAGGGTGTCTGTCTTCTTCTTCTGTCTCTCAGTTTGCTGTTTTACAGTCACAACGTCCATTTTAGACACAGCTGCAATTAACGTTGCCGTCTGTCTGTCGTTAAAAGGTCATGAAGGAGATGAGTTCAACCAGAGGCCCTTTTAAAGGTGAAATTTGTTTAGAGGGGTTCCCTGTTGGTTCTGTCGGGATTCTGTCCCATGCCATTTCAGGTTTTTGGCCTGACTTTCTTTCATTCCTTACAAACGTTGGCACTAATCAGATCCAGCAACTAATCAGCCTTCTGCAATGTAACTCAGCACAAGCTTTAATTGGGGTGACCTTCATGATGTCATATGCAGGGGTTAATTAGATATACAGACCAAGAGCCTGTAAACACGTTTATTTCTGCTGTAACATGTGTGGGGATTGACTCTTAGTTTTTCTGGTGAAGGAGACACAATAACTCTACGTGCACAAAAGTTTTGGGCCACACTTTGTAATTTCAGGTGTTCCATTGCCACAGGTGTATAAATTCAAGCACCTAGACATGCGGTCTGCCTTTGCGGAGTTTTGTGAAAGAAATTGTGCGATACTTTGAGATATTTCTTCCCCCTGGAAACCCAGTGACCAGCTTTAAGTAGTACAGCAAAGTGGAACTCAGCCACAAAGTGTAAAGTTAAAGTGGGGTCACTGAGGTGCAAACACTGCTGCCTCAGTAACTGCAGAGCTCCAAACCTCCTCTGGCATTAACATCAGCAGAAAACTGTGCACTGGGAGCTTCATCAGGTGGGTCTGCATGGCCGAGCAGCTCCTGTAGGTGTCCTGTAGGTGGACCAGTGCTTTTCTCCATGTAGTTTATGTCAAAGTCTCATAGCTCAGCAGCATCTTGAAACTTAATTATTAATTATTTTATATTTGAGCGAGCACCGGGACATAAAACTGCATCTATAGAATCACGAGGGAAATCTGGTTTTAAAATACAGAGCCTTAAAAAGTTAAAATAAGGTTTTAGAAACCTTACTGGCAGTTACACTTCTACACCCGCTCCCAGTCTGGAACTGGTTCTTAGCATTTCCACTGAAATAAAATAAAAGCTACCAACACAATATTTCAGGCCCACAGTCGTAAGAGTGACGTAAACACAGAACAACTGGATCAGTTCACTCTCACCGATACTCGATCGAGATAAGAACGATATCAGTGCATCTTTACCGCTGACCTCATCGATTAGGGGAGGGGCTACTGAAGGAAATCCACCAGTGACTGATTCCACAGATAATGTCTGTGGAATCATATCTGTGGATTTCATGGTTTTTGTCCCACGGAAATGACCCCAGGCTTCTGCTCATGAAGCTAACATTTGGTTCTCAGACCTGTTTAGATGTGAGATGGCTGCAGCAGAGAGACATTACAGTATTTCAGAGCTCTGCCAAATGTCTCAAACTCAAGGTTGTTCGGTTACAGAGCTGCTACTGGCTCAGTTTAGGGAATATTTTAATGCTTAAAAACTGTTTCTGTCTCATCTTTGTGGGGCTGAGTTTATCATCAATCTGTTAAGAGGTCATAATGTCGATTAATCGATCAGTTTGATTAATTTCTCCTTCTTGCTTTGTTTTACTCTTTGCTTGCACTTCAACGGTCTGAGCTGATAATGTTCCTCTGGCTTTCTCTCAATATACACATAAATCTCTCTCTCACACACTCACACACACACACACACACACACACACACACACACACACACACTCTAATGTAACCAGTCTAGCTTGGATGGGCAGACTCCATTAAATTTGAAATGTACTGAACCGTGTGTGTGTGCGTGAGTGTGTGTCTGTGTGAGTGAGTGGGTGTGTGTGTCTGTGTGAGAGTCCATCACATAAAATATTTCATGAGTGCTGAAATCCGTCTCTGAAGTCTTAACAACAAACTAAAGCAGCTTTGGCTGCAGCTCGGCGCTCTGCAGATGTTAGCGCTATGATGGGAGTACTCCTCGGGCTCTTGGAGCTGCAGCGCTCACCCATTCTGCTGCAGATGTTTCCGCTGATGTCCACATGTTAAATCAACAGTGTGTTGGGTTAATGGGTTGTTGCACCGTATGAAGTTTGAGCTGCTTCTGGAGTCCGTAATTGCAGTGATTCTTCTTCATAACTTCTGCAGTTCTTTGTGGCGTGCTGGATCTCAGCTTCTGCCCTAAATCCTGATTGATGGTGAGCCATTCCTGCTTCATCAGCGCTCCAGGTTGATTGGTTTGTGGGCTTTTTAAAGATTGGCCATAAGTTCTTGATCAGATTTAGATCAGGGGAGTTTCCTGGTCTGAAGTTTTCATTTGGTGATCTCTGAGTCTCTTGGTTATCACTTTTGCTTTGTGACATGGTACTCCAAATGTTTCCATTTCCTCTAAGGATGAACATTATCAAGCTCACAGACTGATTAAAATCCAAGAATTTCACCCAAACTGGAGCTCCGCCTTCTTGGACAGTCTGTTAGTCCAATGAAGCCACAGCAGCCATATGATTGGTCAGATAATTGCATTAAAAATGCTCCAAAAGGCTCCAACAGCACAAACACGGTCCAGAGGTCCAGTTCAGGGACTCCAGTTAGCTGAGGGGAAGCCGAGCGGACAGCTAGCAGCTACAGCCGCCTGTGTCACCATGCACCTGTGAGTCAAAGAGGCCACGCCCCTAATAATGTGAACTTCAAGCCTTAATTTAACAGGTGAGTTATAAAAACATGAGCCACAGCAGAAGTGAGAGCTCTGTTTGCTTTGATTCATTGAGTTATGTGTTCATCGGGTTGTGTTAGCGTACGCTGTTTTGGTGACTGAGCTGTTTACTTCAGATTTACTTTGATTTTTTTCTTTGACGAGCAGCAAAAGAAACATCAAACTCTGAACTCCTGCTAGGCAGATTGATTTTATTCTCCCCACTCCTCCGGTTTCTGTCATGTGAGGAACAAACGGGCTCTAAATCGTGTGTTTTGAGCAGTAAACGAGGATCTGGCAGCTGAATAAAGCGATGACATGAACACAGTGTGACAGCAGAGAGAGAGGAAGGAAGAGAGGAGATGAAGGCAGGTGGGCGGTTTCACTCAGCCAATTACTCGCCGAGTAATTTCCTCGTCCATGACTTAATTATGTCATAAATGTAAATGACAAGAGCTGTGGGTAACCAGAGGGCACAGGTGCACGTGCACGCACACACACGCGCGTGCACACAAATTTTGTATTAATCTACCCACCCAACCTCCAACCTAGCCTTATTTTAATATTAATAATGAACTTTGACCCTAAACTAATTTCTAAAGACAACCAGAAAAAAGTTCCTTCTGTAGACTTTGTGTTGTTATTCTTCTGTCAGTCTGAGGGCACCAAAAACTGATTTTATAGAATATTTAAAAGGCTTTAAAAACTTTTATTTTTTGTGTAATTTAATATCAGAAATAATTTATAGTCATGAAAAGTCTTGAATATTGAGGTGATGCTCAGACTGTCGGGCTGAGGCCAACAAGCTTAAAGGCGGACGCTCTCTGTTCCTGTTTGTGTCGCAACCCGCTGACGACCACAGCGACTGCAGTTAGGTTTCCTGTACGGCCTCTTTGTGACAATCAGCAACTCACATTTTTAATTCACATTTTTCCACAGTAACGGGTGGTTGTCAGGAGGTGGCCGACTGGCCTCTAGGCGCGTGTGAGATCTAAGGATTTGAACTAGACCGGAATATAATGGATCAAAATAATAATAGTAAAATACAGTACAAATATAAAACAAAAAATGACCCTTTATTTATTTATTTTTTAATCTAATTGTATAAATTCTTTGCCATTCTTTAAATGTATTTATTTGGGCAGTTTTGGTCCTCCATACTTTAAATGTAGTGCAGTTACTCACGTATGATTTTCTTATTAAATGTGTAATGTGTTTCATATAATTAATTTATAAGAATAAAACAACTTTATTTTGGACTGTCTTTATTGATTTAATGGGACCTCATATATCAGGCCTACAATATTGTGATCTGTTCTTCTTCACAGAGGGGGTTAAATCTTATCATTAAATCTGACATCTAGAAGTGTGCAGGTGTTTTAATACTGACAGTTTTACATTTGAAGTAAAAATTTGCTTGATTTTCTATCCATATTAGAAAATTTGGAGCTTATAATACTAAAATACTGTGAGTAGCCAGAGAGCTCAACAGACATAAGCTGAACTATTTATTAAAGTATGTTTGGTTCATGAAGGAAGGAAAAAAATACCTAATATAATCACAGAGGAATGACGACAGCAATGATGACGTGTGTGTGTGTGTGTGTATGTGTGTGTCATGCTAAGTTAAACTAATTAACCGTGATGAGGCAGCTTCTGGAGCTCCTGGACGTGGTGGAGGTGGGAGGCGGTCGTCAGTATCTTCCTGCCCAGCCAGGAGCCACCGTCCCTGGGGAGAGACGCTGCCTCTCTCCACCTCTCCTCCGCCTCCGAGGAAAGATTCAGCTGAAGCTGTTCAGACATTCATGTGTAAGAAGAAGTCGAGAGGTTTGTTCAGCCTGTCACTGAACTGCACTAGTTTCTGCTTTACTCGTTTTCTGGCCCTTTACTGATCTTTGATAGATGGCAGATGGCTACTTCTGGCTCTGGAGGCATCATAGAAATCTTAAACTGTGTGTGTGTGTGTGTGTGTGTGTGTGTGTGTGTGTGTGAATGCTAAGTTAAACTAATTAATTACAAAAACGTTTTCCAATTGCCAAACCTGAATTCATGTTTGTGGAAACATGAGATGCATATTTTTTCCTTGGCTGTCCTTTCAGGGATTACTGGATGTGATTCCACAGTGTTGGAGCCTCTGGTGGCCGTTAGAGGAAGTGCAGGTTTTGGTGCAGTTATTGGATTATTATTGGTGAAAATGGGAAGCGTATTAAGCACGCAGCAGGATGAGAGCACAGCAGCGGACCAGGTAATCAGGATCTGTGAGGTGTTCGGTCTTCTGTGACCTGCTGTTGCCTTTCAGTCTGACTCGGCTAAACTGATTAACATGAGGTCACGACTACCTGTCTGTCCACCTGTGAGCCTGTCTGTGGACGAACAGCACAGTGATGAATCAGCAGCTCAGCACTAAAAGCCAGAGCAGTTTCATTAAACCCCTTCACGCCCCGTCTGGCAGTCACAGTTTTTATTAGAATCTATAAAGCTAGGAATGCAAACACAAGCCTTTATGGAGCGCTGTGTTCTCCTCCTTTATTAACTGATTTATGTTTGCTGGAGCTTGACTTTCTCTGCCAGGACCTCACAGTATCTGAATAATGAAGAGCAGCGTGGGTCAAACAGCTCGTCATTTACTGAAGGTTTCAGTGAAGAGATGAAGGTGGGGATGCTTTATTCCATATGTGGTCAGCCTCTCTGAGGGTGAGCTGATGCAATGAGAGCTGTAAAAACAGCTGACCGCCTGATTTTAGTGTCTTATTGACATCTCACTTGCAAATATTCACCGAGTACATTTAGAGACTGTATTTCTCTGCATGCTCATCAGAGCGCAGCAGCAGCTTATAGATCCTCTCAATGATTACTTCATACTTCTCAGCATGGATTACTGAACAGACCAGCTACAGGAGGCCTCACAAAGAGAAGCAGAAAGACAACAAAGATGCTCAGAATAGCTGCAAAGACACAAAGGATCATTAAAGTTTTTTTAATCTTAAAATGAAAACAGAATGAATCTTCAACATGCAAAAGAATCTAAATGATGTGACATATACACATCAACACAGGAAAGACATGTAAAAAAAAGGTATTGCATTTTTTCACCATTTGATCTTCAGCGAGTTTTTTTTTTAACAACCTGCAGTTCCTCGAATGCCCACTAGATGCTCCAAAGTGATCCAGTCACCATAGTTTTGGTCTCTATTGCTAATTTCCCCTTTCATAACAACTGTTTTTAATTTCTCACATGTTTAAATTGGATTTGTCTCTTAAGTTTGCATTATTAGGGGTGTGGCCTCTTTGATTGACAGGTGGGTGGTGACACAGGTGGCTGCTAGCTGTCTGCTAGGCTTCACCTCAGCTAACTGGAGTCCCTGAACTGGACCTCTGGATGGTGTTTGTGCTGTTGGAGCCTTTTGGAGCATTTTAATGTAATTATCTGACTAATAATATGGCTGCTGTGGTTTAATTGGACTAACAGACTCTCCGAGAAGGCGGAGCTCCAGCTTGGAGTGAAATTCTTGGCTTTGTATGTTACTGATTATCTGCGTCTGTCTAGATACAGCCTGATAACCAAGCTAGCCAGCATTAATACACATTAATCCCTGAATTTATTTTCAGTAGAAACATTGAAGTCCTCTCAGTGAACACATGATGAATTTGTTGTGGGTCATTCTGTGCTGCTCTGAGGTCTTTTTCTGTCTCTGTGTGGTTGAGTTGTGTCTCTGGTGTTGCATTGTGGTTGTTTGCAAACTTTGAGGTCTTTTTGCATCTTTTACTAGTTTCCATCTAGTTTCCATGGCGACCATTCTTTTTTGGTGTTTTGTGTGTGGAGTTTCCTCGTGTGTTTTGCATCACTTCACAGATGTTTTGTGTGTCTTGTTGGTTTACACCACCTTGTGTTCATTTTGTGCTGCTTTGAGTTTGTTTTGCATGGCTATCATTGATTAACTTAGAGTAATACAAACACAGCCTCACCAGCGTCATAGCAAAGGTAGTTATGAAGAAGCCACAGTCGATAATTAGTTAACAGCCAAGTTGAATAAAAACATGGAGCAGCTGTGTTCTTCCTCATTTCCTGTCATATGTCTCCTGCTCCACTGATGGAGGTTCATGCTGAACATGTTCAAAGTTTATGTACAATAATCTCAGTTTATCACTTTTTTCTACTCTTGAATCTCTTCGACATCACAAAGAGCAGATATTCTGGTCATTTCAGGAGGCCCACCAACTCTCTGTTTGCCAGGGGCAGCCAATCAGAAGAAAGTTGTCTCAAAGGGGGGAGGAGTTTCACCGAGGCCCAGTGTAAGATAAAGGATTATTCTGAAGTGTTGATCATGCAGAGCTGCTTTAGTGGAGTCCAAGAATAAAAATATGTAAACAGAGCAGGTCCGCGACGATCTGTGATCACAGGCTTCCTGTTGCTGGAGTCTCGAGGCCCTCGGTGGTTGTTTTGCGTTATTTTACATTTTCTTATACTTTGATGTTTTTTTCCTCTCCAGCAACAAATGATGACAGCCACTCCGCAATAAACAGAGAGCTCAGACCATGTGACCTCCCTGAGCAGCCCCGTGGGGCCGTTAAATAAGAAATATAGAAATCATTGAAAAGATCAATAATTTCCTGCAGTGCTCAGATAGAACGGAGACCCCTGCTGAGAACCTCTGTCTGACAAGACAGAACAAAAAAAACACCTGAACTCACACCTGTGGCTAAAACTCAAACTGTGGCACTGAGCTAACTCTGTTGCAGTGTTCATGTTTTTTCTAATCTAAAAGCAAATTTACAGGAACTCCAAAGATCAGTGCTCACACGTGGACAGCAGGTGGCGATGATGATATCGGTGCTAATAAACCATTACAGAAAAAAACAAAACAAGATGTTGTTTAAGGTAGTTTTGTGTCTTAGTGCAGTTCACACTGCAGGCCTTAATGCTCAGTTCAGATTCTTTTCTGCACTCCAAATATACGTGACTTGGATGTGATCTCCTGTTTGAACTGCAAACGAACCTAAAAGTGTCCCACATGCGCAGTAGAGGGCGCAATAACGTCACACGTAGCGAGCGTGCTCAGTGTTTGCGGAAGTGAGTTCAGCTTTTCTTCCCGCTTCCGCGCAGCAGGATGCAGAGGAGTGACGTTTGTTGAGTATCGGTGACGTGCAGGTCGGATGATTGCGACCTGGCCGTGCAGACGCAGGTCACATTTGAAAAGATCAGATATGTTTCGGATTTAGGACCACATATCCGAGTGGCCTGGGTCGCATTTGTAAAAATCAGATCTGTTTCATGAAAAGATCCGATACAGGTCACTTCAGGCTGCAGTGTGAACGTAGCCTTATTCATAGACTGCACCTAAAAGATGGAGATTACTAATTGCTAACTGGAGCCTCAAGTGGACATTAGAGGAACTGCAGGTTTTTCAGCCTGAAACACTTTGTGTCAACATGAGGAAAAATTTTTTTTTTTTACTGGAAGCTTCAGCACAGTTAGGTGATCTAATTTAATCTGGACTTTTATTTTCTGCTTCGCTGCCTTTTGTTTGTTTTTGCTTGTTTTGACGCACCAGCTGTTACAAATCAGCCAAGAGTAAAACTCATCAGTGGTACTTTGAGTTTTTAGGCACTGTGGAGGTGAATTTTTGTCCTCTCCACTCGCTCTGCTGCTTCTAAAGAGGAACAAGGTCACGTATTCATTACCGACCAATCAAAGAACATTTCTCCTTGTCTGATCCAATCAGGACAGACTGTATTTGTGCCGTCAGCCTGTCAGGACATGATTGATGCTCCTCGACTCTCAGTTAATTGTTTATGTGTGCTGTCATATCCCAGTCTTACCTTTTTATGTGGGTCAAGTGTTCATTCAAGTTTGAAATACTGAAATTCAGACTGGAGCTGAAACAGTTAAGAAAACATAATCAGAATCAGTTTTTATAATAAAGTTGTTTTTTTTTTTAAGCAAAGGTGCTCTATGGAGATCTGGTGACTGTGGAGGCCATGTGAGTGCAGCGAGCTCATTATCATGATCTGAGCTTTGTGACATGGTCCTGCGTTATCCTGCAGCCACCAGAAGTCAGTACACTTGAAGGGATGGACGTGGTCAGCAACAATACTCAGGTAGGCTGAGTGTTGTTGCTGGTACTTAAGGGGCCCAAAGTGTGCCAAGAAAATCTCCCCTACAGCATCGCACCAGCAGCCTGAAGTGTTGATACCAGGCGGGATGGATTCCACGTTTTCCATGCTGTTTACACCAAATTCTGACCCCACCCTCTGAATGCTGCATCTGATCAGACCAAACGGCTTTTTTCAATCTTCTATCATCCAGTTTTTGTGAGTCTGTGTGAACTGTAGCCTCAGTTTCCTGTTCTTGTCTGACAGGAGCTCCATTTGGTGTGGTCTTCTGCTGCTGTAGCCCATCTGCTCCAAGATTTGATGTGTTGTGCATTCAGAGATGCTCTTGTGCATACTTTGGTTGAGTGGTTATTTTAGTTACTGTTGCTTGAAGCAGTCTGGCCATTCTCCTCTGACACCAACGAGGCATTTTCACCCAGAGAGCTGCCGCTCACTGGATGTTTTCTCTTTTTCAGGCTGGAAACTGACTGTGTGGGAAAATCTCAGCAGATCAGCAATTTCTGAAATACTCAGACCAGCAACCACGTTCAAAGTTACTTAAATCATTTTTCTTCTTTTATTCTGATGCTCCGTTTGAACTTCTGTAGCTCATTTTCACACTGTCTACATGCTAAATGCAGAGAGTTGCTGTCATTTGATTGGCTGAGTCAATATTTCCATTAATGAGCAGTTGAACAGGTGTACCTAATATAGTGGCCAGTGAGCAGATGACTGTAAGGTTTAGAAGGCAGATAATTTTTTTTTTAAAAAGGCAACAATGTAGAAGAGTTTAAGAGTCAGCCATCCTCAGGAGTACCGCCTTCTGTGACTCAAAGGTTCATTCGTCGTAGCTTAAACGAGAGTAAGAAAGATTTCAGAGCCCCCGACTTTCACACATTTTTATTGATTTTAGGTTTTCATTTTAAAGAAAATAAATTTTCTAAAACAATGCTTTGACAGTCACTGTGGATGATTAAGAGGAATATTGACAGGTAAAAAATGTCATTTTTGTCCATTTAAAATGAAATCGATGAAAGGAAACCTCCTGATTCATCAAATTAGATTTTTTCTGACTTAAAGTCAAACAAAAATAGACTGAATGCACATAAATAAAAGACAGGCTGATGCCTTTAAACGGCCGAGTGTGTCCACGCTCTGACTGTCAGGCTTCTGAGATAACAACAATCAGAGGAGTGAGTGTGTGTGGGGCGGCGGAGGAAACCCGCTGCGTATTCAGACCCTCGCCGATGGGCGTGTGACGGTTCGTCCTGTCAGCAGCAGCCGCCGCTGCTTCAAACCCAGACTCCTCTCACTCAGGGTGCTCATCGCACGCTGCAACACACACGTGTAATTATAACCTCAGCCCGTTGGCATGGCAACTGCAATCATCTGGCTGGGAGCCTCACTTATGATGTCATCAGGCGAGGTGCATGTGATTGGCCGGGTGATGAATGGCTGCTGAGCTGAGAGGGTTAGTGAGTAGGCATTTACCTGAAACACAGAGACAGAGTGACGGTCTCTCTGCCAGCACTGAGCTGCACGTGAAAATGAACCCAGTGAAGGTCTGAGCGTCTTTGTAGAGCTCCCTTTAGACACAAACTTCTTAATATTCATGCAAATTAGAACTGATGAGGTCAAATTTCATGCTCATTTTATTCGGTTCTTTAGTGAGCGGAGAAACTCGTGGACTTGTTGAAACGGATTCGTAAATGTCACAAAGTCCCATCTAGTAAAACTGCTATTGCTGCTTTTTTATTTTAGGAAACTGAGTAGGTTGCACTGTCAGATGTGATGCCCACTCATTCAGATCTTGTAAGATTAAAGCTAGGCAACCATTTTTTTCTGTATTTGGACTAAAAATCCATAAGTCTTTTTATTCGTTCATTTTGTACCACTCATCTGAGTGCAGGTTGCCGGGTCAGCGGTCCAAGAGATCCCGGTCTCCTCAGCCTTCACCTCCAGCTCTTCTGGAGGGAAGGACTCCCAGGCCAGATGAGAATGAAGTCCTGGATCTGCTGCAGGCTTTTATCAAAGTTAGTCATGCCTGAAATACCTTACCTAGGAGGCATTCAGGTGGCATCATGATCACCACCTCAACTGGTGCATTTGGATGTGGACGAGCTCCTCGCCCTATCTCTAAGACTGAGCCCACCCACCCATCAGAGGAAGCTCATTTCCACTGGTTGCATCCATATCCTCATTCTTTTTCACTACCCAGAGCTTCGTGGCCGTAGGTGAGGGTAGGAACATACAGAGCACACGCACAATTTTGCTTTCATGTCTTCACCACAACAGATCAGAAGAGCGTCCACTCGAGGCAACAACTCGTCCCTCCCCCAGAGTAGGCATGTCTAATTTTCGGGCTGAGAACCATAGTCTCAGACCTAGAGGTGCTAATTCCCAACCACTTCACACTCTGCTACAGTACAAACTGCCCCATCATGAGCTGGAGGTCATCATATAATGAAGCCAAGAGAACCACATCATCTGCAAAAAGCAGAGAGGTGATCCTAAGAGAGACCACCAAAACCAACACCTTTATCCCCTTGGCTACACTTAAAATTCTGTCCATGAAACTTATGGACAGAATCAATGAAAAACAGCAGTCCAGTGCCCATTAGTACAAAAAAACAGTTCTTGCATTCAATAGAAATAAAAAGGAATAAAATTGCTCCTGTAATATCAGAATGTAATGTAAGAACTTCAAAAATATACTTCCTGTGCACCATGATGTTATTTTCCAGGGAACTGATTGGTTGTAAGTGTTGGTTATGTTCGTGTTGATCTGCTACCTCACAGGTCAGGTCTGCAGAATAATTAATATGGCGATGTACCCCAGGAAGAAGTGAACCACCTTCATGCGCCTGAGGTTATCGCACTAAGCTACTAATCCTGCAGGACTCTGGCAGCTGCACATTCAAAATACAGAAAGTTCATAGCAGGTACTCTGAAAAATAATCCTCACCATCACTCCAAAACTGACCCCAGATTAAACAGATTTAAGGTTTGAAAAGTGGAACAACAAGAATGAAAACCTAAAAATAAATATTTCTGAATGAAAGCAGCTCCACGGGGGAAGACCCACATTTTAAGGCCAACCTGAAAAAGCCTGAATGACTGAGAGTGTTTCAGTGAGTCACATCAGCTCAGTGCTTGTAGAAGAAAGAAAACAAAATATGCAGGTAAAAAGCATGCAGTATGATGAAGAGGGCTTTAATTCCTGATATTAATTAAAGTGAACAGCTGTGGAAAGAGGTCAAAGTCTTCAAACCTGAGAAACCTGGTGGGATTTCTCAGTGTGGTGGCCCATGGGAAATCAGGAAATTGTCTATGAAATTAATTAATACCAAACAATATGAAAATTCATTGAGTTCTTGAGATTTTAATTGCAGACAGACCTCCTGCTTCAAACGTGCATTAGGAGCCAAGGCCACAGAGAAGTGACAAACCCAGGATCTGAAAAAAATCCAACCTGAAAGCCCCAAAAGCTGCAGTTCCACTGCAGTCCAGCAGAGGCACCAGATGCATTCAGTCTCCATAGACTGCCAACTTTACAGCAGAAGCTAATTTCCTCCTTCATAATAACTGTCTGGGAGGAGGCTGTTTTTTATAACTCACCTGTTTAAATTGGATCAGGGCTTACAGTTTGCATTTTTGGGGGCGTGGCCTCTTTGACTGACAGGTGGACAGTGACACAGGTGGCTATAGCTGCTAGCTGTCTGCTAGGCTTCACCTCAGCTAACTTCAGTCCCCGAACTGGACCTCTGGACCGTGTTTGTGCTTTTGGAGCCTTGTTATCAGATGTTATTTGGAATTAATTAGCAGGTATCTTTTATTGTGTGCTGCATCCATACAGCCTATGGATGCAGCTTGATAACCAAGCTAGCTAGCATTAGCTAATAACTTAGCACTTTGCCCTCCAGCACAAATGTGGTCACTTCTGGCTCCAGAAAACCAACATGGCAGTGGTCAAAAATGCTGCCTTTGAGGCCTTTGTGGAGTCCTTAACGAGCAAGTGACATCACAGTGGTTATGTCTGTCTTTTATATACAGGGTATGATTGAAGATGGCTGCATTGGTAATGGATCCATCCTGTGGGCCATCACTGTTTTCCCCGGAAAAGGGGATCTGGACCCCTTTGTCCCACACATAATTTACACACATGATTGCAGTGATATGACAACACAGTTTTGGAGGGAGGTCATCAAGATGAGCCAGGGTGACTGCACCCTGTGGCCATCCCCTTTAGCCCCGCCCCTGAATTAGAGCTGCACAATACGAGCTTAATTATAGTGACTGATTAAAATTGTCTCATTACAGAAGGTCTAATGTTTTTCCCATGATATTTGTATTTGTTATATTTTTACAGTGATGTGTTCACATTGTTAAAGAATGAGATTAATTTAAACTTATTTCAGGGGTAATGTTGGCCTCATCTGTACACACTGGCACCTCATGTGGAGTAGAGAGACTGATTATTCTGAAGCATCTTTTGAAATAAATGTGCATATTAATTAGCTCAAACAGATTTTTTCTGCTTTCATACTGTGACTTCATGTATTCAGGGAGGGACCAAAGCCAAACCAAGCAGCTGTTGTTACCCCTCTGAGGAATCATTTAGCCGGCTGTCATCTTTAATTTAGTTCCTCGTGCTGTCCACCAACTTGTGACGGGCTCAGGTGTGGCTCCGTGCTGGTGAGAGCCACTCCGTTCGGTTTTTGACATTTGAGCTTCTTATTCTGGTTAAAAAACACCCACCGAGCCACGACTCTGAGTTCACAGCTTCGAAGCCTGATGGAGACGACCCCCTGCCCCTTCTCTGCACCAATCAAGTCATCATCATGGCAACCAGTCGATTCGCAGTAACCAGCCAGACACCAATCAACCTCCTGCCACATGAATCTGTGTGTGTGTGTGTGTGTGTGTGTGTGTGTGTGTCACAGAGGTTATGTTTGTTCACTGAAAATAAAAGTGAAGAAAAACAAAGCGGTCCTAGCCCCCTTTGAGCCAATCAGCATTAAACTTGTCAGATTATTGTGACCTCATTAGAGCGCCTCCTGCTGAGTAATCACTGTTATTTATTTATTAATTTAAGAGCTGCCACAAAAGCAACATGATGAAACACTCAGTGTCTGTCAAAACCTGACAAATCCTGTAAGTTTTGTCTGTAAAGCTGTAACAGCTGTTATGAAGGGGAAATCATCCACAGAGACCAAAGCAGTTTCTGTATCAGCTGTAAACATGTTTGTTTCTGCTGTGTAGGTTTAACATGAGAGTCTATGGGGACTGACTCACTGTGGCGCCTCTGCTGGACGGCAGAGGAACTGCAGGCTTTGGTGTTTAAGCCTTTCCGTTCCAGAGGTTCATTTATCCAAAACAGAGTGAACTGATGTTGTTTATATTATCTAACTTTTGCCAATAATCCAATAAACAGTATTTGCACTGAATCCTTATCTTCTGTGTGTCTCAGTGTTCGTACGTTCCTCCCTGTGAGAGGGACAACCAGAAGAACCGAGACAGCGTTCTGTGGTGGGAGGACTACTTCACCAAAGAGATCAACAGCCAGTCCTTCACCTGCTTCTTCAACCAGCAGAGGAGGTGAGCCTCGCACACCTTTACAGCTCGGTCTGCGTGGAGGTGTGATGTGGATAAATTGGAAATCAAGGAAGTGTGATGTTGTTACATCATTGTTACCCCAGGAGACGAACGATGGGGCTTTACTGAGGCGTCATTTTTGACAGACCCTTTTTTCTCTTTCTAATTTGCTGTTCCTGACCTTTGACCCCACAGAAGTGACCTCTGACTTCACTTTAGTCCTTCCACTTACAGCTACACCTAAAGCCATTTTTGTGTTGGTGCTGCAGACACATGCAAGTGTCAGTTTCTCCTTTTTCAGACATATTTAATATTTTAATATAGATTATAAGTTTTAGTTTTATGTCATGCTTGAGGGTCTATGACAGGTTGCACTTACTTAATACCATTGTATTATTACTTCCTGTATGTCCTTTCTGAGATATTCATATTTTATTTTATTAGTGCTCCATGTGCATCATGAATGATGGTTTTTAGGGTGATTTTGTGATGCAGGCTCAGATGAAAAATGATCTCTCAGCTAACTTTGGTGCATTTCAAGAAATGTTCATTCATACTTTTTTGATTTCCCTGTTAAGTAAACAAATAATCAAATAAAACAGAATGAAGAACATTTCATTTTAATGACCTCTCTGAGTCTGATTTGGACGGACCTCTGAGTTCCTGAGCTGCTGCAGGTTTAACAAAGCAGACTCGGTTCATGAATTTGCATCACCAAACTCCAACCCGAATTTTTTAAAATGATCAAATCAGCACTAGAATACAAAATATCTCACAATAACTCACAGAACAAAGAAAAGTACAAAAGTCAAATGTTGCAGTGATCTGGTCAGAAGACGATGCTTCAGACTGGATTATCACACTAATCAGGACAACTGAGACAAACTGAGACCGGCTACTTTAAAGGACGGAGGATAAATGAGTTCCTTTGGTGCTTTTTCATCTAAAACAAGATCTTATGACTCTAAATTTCCTTTTTTGCACTACAGATGACGTGAAGGTGGAAATGTAGGTTGACAGTGTGATGGAGATAGATTATCAAAGGTGAGCAGGAGACGCTGACCAGGCTGCTGAGGTTAAAACCTGGAAATAAGCACTGCAGTGAAATATAATACGAGCAGGTAGAAAGATGCTCTTTCCTTTCTTTTTAATCGGCTACGACCAAAAACTGATGAGACAAAGAAAAGCCAGAGATCTGCTTTAGCGTGTCAGCGTAATCATCTGATTATTCTCAGACACTGCTTACCTGTGACCTTGGCTAGTTTTATTTTTATCTCTGCACCAGAAGGATCCTGATGAGGAAACTCTGGTTCCTAAATGAGGTCCCGGTGGGAACTCATTGATGCTACGCATCAGCTCGTCTTTGCAGCTTTAGAGAACAAACTGGAACATTCAATTTTTTTAAAGTTTTAAAAAATAGCATGTACTCTCCTGAAGGTTATACCCCAAAACTTTCCGGTGGAGTATCAGTCAGTGAGCGAGAGCTTAATTTAGGCTGTGCACGTATGCAAGTTGAAGGAGATCTCTTCTGGTCACTTCCAGTTCCATAGTTTTATTTTGGGATCCACTAGAGGAGCACTGCATGATTCACAGTTCAGAAAATCCCTTATTGATCTCATACTGGCCTAACATTTAGGCCCTTAGTTCATCCCTGACTCAGAGAAGCCAATTTAACACCTTTCTCTGTAAGGCCCTCACAGCAGTATGTTATTGACCAACCTCGTGCTGATGATGAATCATCACAGAGGTTCTCTTGGCTGAAGTTTGGTCTGTTTTCATCGTCTTCTTCCTGCTATATGACAGCATTTGTCTCTGCCCATAGAGGACCCTCAACGTGACCTTTTACTGACAACAATTTATCTTCGTTCTCCATCTTCCCTCTGCTCAGGTGTTCATATTGCCCTGACCACTGTAGTTAGCCACCAGGTAGCACATTTATATGTCAACTAGTCAGACTTGACTAACCCTGCAAACGTTGCTGCTGTTCAGTTATAGCAGTGCTACACTTTCAGGGTTTTTTAGAACTAGAATAACCCAGAAATGATGCCAGGCTCAGTGAGTGGATAGATCCCATCAGAGATGCAGAGTTACTGCAGGTAGCTTAATTAATTAGTCCACGGTCATAAGTAACTAATTTCACTAATATGATGTTAGTTTTTCCTGGTTCTTAGCAGAAGCTTTGTCATGCTAATGCCATGCTTTGTTGAATTGTTAGGGTTAGCTTGCATTTTAGCCATGCGATGATCGAGTTTCAGAAACTAGAGAATGTTACCTTTCAAATCGATATGTTGGTCCATTTGGCTCGATGTGATGCTGGATTGCAGTTAGCTAATGTAACATTAGCTAGTCTCTTAATTAATAACAAGGTAAATGCTAGTCAAGATAAGTAAGTTCGTCATTACAGTTGCTCCCAGTGAGACCCGTGTACCTTAAACCTGCATTCTTTCTAATGACCAGCAGGGGGCAACCCCTCATCATCAAAATCATTGTAATTACTATGGAAAAATGACCCTACTGCTCACCCGGCTTGGTACTTCCAAAGAAGACTTTCCTGATGGGTTTGTTGTCTCAGTCACTAGTTTCAAGTCTACTTCAATTCAGCAGGACATTCATTTTGTAATCTTTGACCTTGTTTAGAATAAAATTAAATAGGGATTTGATTGAGGGCGTGGCTGCCTCTCCTCCCTTGCTTTGCTGGTTTTTAATGTGAATTATTAGTAGGAAGCATTTAGTTTTAGTAACCAGAGATAGACTGGTTTTAAAAGGGGGCAAAAGTGGAAGCAGCTTTAGGAAGTCACTGAATGAACAGTCAAAGTAGGGAGTTTTAGAGATGACACAGCATGTTAAATTCCTGCTTTTACCTTTATATTTATTGATTTCAGGCCCGATGACGTGTTGTGGCGGCGTTCCCATGACACCAGCGTCTTGCTGCACTGCGTTCTCTGGCCAATGGTATCCCTCCTTCTGGGCACGCTCATCGTGCTCCTGACGGTGTGCGCTCGCTCCCTGGCCGTTCGAGCTGAGGCCCTCCAGAAGAGGAAGTGCTCCTATGAGGTTTGCCACGACCTGTCCGCCGTGCCACCTGACCGCTGCGGCAGCAAGGCCGGAGACCCGCTCACGACGAACTCTGACCCTGAGCTATCATCGCCTTCAAGGACCCTGCCGCTGTTTGCGGTGCCGGTGCGGCGCCGAGACCGAGAACATTAGGGCTGAGCAGAACGATGTTTTTGTGGCATGAAATCGCTGAGGATGCCAATGAGCTGGTGGCAAAGTCACGTACCTGCCAAGGACGCCACCAACAACCCACTGCTGTCCGGAGTGGTTGGTATGATCAGAAAGTTTGATTAAGGGGAAGATGAGGGGAAATCCACCCTGCTGCCTATAGATTTCAGCAGGAAGACTGTAAAAAAATTGAGCCCTTTTCCCGAGTTTAGCTTAGACTGGATCAGTGGAACTCTCTGATAATGCTAAGCCGAATCTTCTGAGTGGTAATGAAAGGCTGCTTAAACGAGACTAATTGGTGTTGGGTACTGATGGCTGGTTCTACTTTGGATCTGGTTTCTTCTCATTAAAAAACCCAGACTCATTAAGTTCTGGGGCTAATGAGCCTCTCATTAAAGCTTTTATCTGTTATACTAGTTGACTAATCATTTCAGCTCACAGGAGAGCTCCAATATTTTGTTTAGGTGATTTGATCAGCTGTAAACGTTGGCATGTTCCAGCTCTTATGGGGAAAATCAATATCCACCAATGATCTTTCAGAACATCTTTGCAGACAGTCCATCAAAATTAATTAGGAGAATTTTTATTAATTTTTCATTTGTGTTTCTGGCTTCATGCCCGGCAGCAGTATGATCAAAAGATTCTGGGAATGGATGCATAAAAATTTATTTAAATCTGATCTCCAGTTGAAGATCATCTATTTGGGCTTCCAGCTTCCAGCTCAATTGTTATTTTTAGTCTGGGAAGTGGAAGTCCCACTATGGCCCCTTGTACTTGGACTGGATCTCCTCCACTGTCAGAACGGTAAACCTTCAAGCTTTTGGGGGAAGTGAACAAAATTCCACGAAGGCAAATCTGGTGAATACACTGATGGTGAGCAAAGAGTGCACAGAACATCTGGACATGCTTGAGAAGATGTTCTGGATCAGCCAGATTTGAATCAGGTAGGGTTTTTAGATTTTTATGTCCCCGTTCTCTGAAAATTTTGACATCTCGTCTCACCTATCTCCTATCAAAGCCCAGCCTAAACCCTGGCAGGACAGCTGAGTCTGGTTCAAACGTAAGGACTGACACCGGGGAAGTAACTGCTCTTTACTGTAGCTCTCTTATTAATGTAGTTTCCCTTCGAGTCCCAGTAGCCATGAATGTTTCTAAACAGAGGTGCAAAGTCCTAACATCACCTTCAGGATCGTCTCTGTTCTTCTAGCTTGTACAACTCAAGGCAGTCTCTTTCATCAGTCTTCTAACACACGAGACTTTATATATTATATATGTAAACGTTGTCTACTACAGCACTTTTCACCGAACCCTATAGGAGCTTGGCGATTATTTCCTTTCCACTGAAAAAGTTTTTACCAGCACACAATCACAGCTGTTGGCTTCTCTTTGACATGTATCAGTGTTCATGGAAAATATCTGCGGTGTTTAGTCGTCTGTTGTGCTGTTGTTACTTGTGCGAGGGGTGTTTAACCTCGTAACATCTGCCGGGGCACCTGCAGGGTATGTGTAGGTTCACATCTGCTCCTTTCTATGTAATTTTCACCTATTTTTCTCACCCAAATGGACATAACTGAAGAGCCCAGCATTTTATCCATGAGATTTAAAAGGTAACATCTCTACTTTCTGAAGCTCCACTTGTTTAGCAGGTGATTAACCCAACCCTAAACCTCCCACAGAGAGGTTTGCGGGTGACCTGGTGGATGCTAGAAGGTTAAATCCAGTTGGTTAAATCAGTCATTGAATATTCTGGAAATATGTTCAGACTCAGAGTTTCCAAAGACCTTTTGGAAAGGTCAGCCGGTGTGTGTTTTTCTAACGCTTTGGCTGCTCAGCTCTGTGACTGGATTGTAAGGTAAAAAAGTGAAGAGATGAAAAATAGCCAGTAAAAGGCAAATGGACGGGTATTTATAAATCAATATTTGGAATTCAGTGTAAATAATTGAACCTGCCCTATTTATTTATGTATTCAGGTACACTGGTGACTCATCAGAGGGCCCATTAGTGACTCCTGTTGCTCTGGGGACTCAAATCCTCCTGAGTGTTAACGATGCGAGAGCTCTCTGAACCGTGAAGGTGCTGGCAGACAGCGGGTTGCTCAGCAGAAACAACCACGGCAAGTGTTACTGAAGAAGTTCCCCTTCGAGTGACAACCAGAGAAAGTTCACGTGTTCTGGTCAGTAAAATAAGCTGCACTTCATAGTTAGAATGGTTGGAAAGTCTTTGCTTCAAAAAATAAAGTTCCTTGAGACACCTGACAGATGAATATTGAGCACATTCAGCGCTTTGTAATGAAAACTGAATGTTGGAGGTGGAACCTTCTGTGGTCTAAATTTGGCATTTTATTATTTCCCCAAATGAAACTGCCCCCAGGATGTCAGAAAGAGGTTCAGAGTGCTGTCCCGTTTCACTGGGCAGGTCTGTTCATCAAGCTCAACAGTATGTGGCGCTAATTCACTGATCAGTACCATTCAAACAATAAGAAGCTCCAACGGTTGAAAGGAATGTAAAAAAGATGATGGTAAAGACTTTTTTTTTAAGCCTTTATTTTACCCGGTAAAGTGGTAAAACAATGGCTCCGCATGCTGCTTTCAGCAGTAATGAGGACGAACTCTACGTCATGTGAGTAACGTGTGTGGGTGCTTTGGGGATTCTCTGAGCTGCAGATGGTTCAACCCTGATCGGACAGGAAAGCCTCTGAGCTGACAGCTAAGAGACAGGAAGCTTATAGCCTGTGTGCTATAGAGGTACCCGCAGAGTTAAATGGAGCCTCAGTAACGCTTCCACACAAATGTCTCACAAAATCTTCTTACTGGTTCCCAGTCATAATCAGCTTGTCGTGAAAATCTAGAAATATTCAAATGAACCCGGAAAGAATACGACACATTCCACCTCAAATAAATTTTCTGGCTTCTTGGACAACGAGCACGATTATAATGTTAAAGGAACTTGCAAGAACACTTTCAGATTTGCAGGAAGCTTAAATGAGATGAAATTCAGATGGCGACGGCCCCGAGCTTCATTCTGGATGACTTGTTGTCTGTTTCAGCTCCACTGTCGGGAGTCATGTGTATCTTGGGTACTTTGTGGTGTGTGTGTTGTCATTGGTTGGAGAACAGCTGGTTTTTCGCTGTATAGTTCCTTCATGCCGTGACTTTAGAGACTCTGTGATGCTTTTATCTCATCCATTTAAATGCGGTGGTACAGGAGGGACCAAGAACAAGAAATCATGAAAGTTGAGAGTCCTTTTTTTCAAGAACGATCCAGTGGAAACGGTGTCGTTTTTCTGTTTTCGTTTTCAAAAAGTAATGTGTTCACACAAACTGTAGTTCCCATTGCCAGGCCACCAGTTGGCGGTGTGAGTACAGGCGTTGCAACCATAGCGCTCATGTGCCAGTACCCCCCGTTTTCAAAATGTATTGTTCTCGTGTAAACGAGTCCCAAACACTTCCATTGAAGGCAACTGGAATTCTTTCTTAGTTCATGAAGATGCTCCACCTCTCATCTCAGGTTCAGAACTCAGTTCAAGGACTAGGGGCTACAAGGACTTGAGACGACAGAACCTACACAGATATATCCGAAATACAGCGGGAAAGAAGCAGAAAGGAGCATATGCTAGCATAACAGTACCCTGTCCCTTTGGCAATGGTGAGGAGGCACCAGGGGAGCTGCTGCCACTCCAGCCACGTTTGCTTGAGCTGAAACGTCTCTGCAGGCTGTGCAGAGATGAAGCTTTTCTCGGCGAATGATCCATAAACTGGAACGATGCTGAGCAGCAGACGGCAGCAGGTGCCGGAGAAGCTGTAGTGAATTTTAATTTGAATCTCTTCACAGCTCCCACATGTTGGCAAACACACTGCAGCAACTTCTCCATCTGGATGTGTTCATGACCGACCGATCTGAAACACGTTTCAGGAAGTCTACAGAGCTGCTCGGTCGTGTGCCGTTTGGTTTCGGTCATGTTTCCACTGTTGGTAGTATTGGTGGCAGATGCTGAGAGAATAGTTTGGACAAAAATTGAGTGTTTGAACATATTTAAGCTCATCTCTGGGTGAAATTACTTAATTTTCTGCCAAGCAGCAGAGTTAACAATAGACCTGTAATCACGAAGTGTGATTCATCTCGTATCGGGGGAGTTTTTAATCATCAACTGTTGTCTCCAAATGTCTGCCACCACCTTTCAAACATGCCCAGTAGTCTAAAAATGATCCTGCTTTGAGCGATATTTTTGCCGAGCTGTTCTGTGTGTGAACGCAGTGTTGTTGTTGCACTGCCTTCTCCTCCTCAGGCTCAGCTGGCAGACTTTCATCACAATTTGTGATAAACTCGAATGTTGCTGTTGTAACACATTTTATTCACATTGCTTCTTGTGGGGAAGTTTGTCCTGTCTTACTTGTGTGTTGATTGGTGGTCAGTGTGAGTCTGACCCGTGTGAAAACACTCTGTGAATGTCAGACATTGTTTGCTAATACATCCGTAGGTATAATGTGCAGGTCTGATTCTTCTTTGCTATTCAGTGTGATCTTTGTGCAAAACTCAGATCATAAAAGAACACACACAGAAACACATGAAGCAACAATCAACCCGTAATATCTCATGTGGTCTCACCAAGCAGCAACCTGCAGTTTCTCTGATGTCCACCTGAAGCTGTCTCAGACGCAGCGCCGGGATCCTCCTGTTGGGACAACAACCCAGAATATGCATGTAGAAGTGTGATGAGGAGGGCTATGACTCCTGGTGCAAAGAGCTGAAAGTCCTCAAACCTGAGAAACCTGGTGGGATTTGTCAGTGGGGTGGTCCATGGGAAATCAGGAAATGATTTAATACCAAATGAAAATTCATCATGATTTCAGGATTTTCATTGTAGACAGACCTCCTGCCTCAATAAACATGCATTAGGAGCCAAGGCCACAGTGAAGTGGCAACCCCAGGTCTGAAAAAAATCCAAGTGGAAGTGCCAAAAGCTGCAATTCCTCTGCAGTCCAGCAGAGGCGCCACAGTGAGCCAGGCCCCTATAGACTCCCATGTTAAAATTTTACAGCAGAAATAAACATGTTTACAGCTGATACAGAAACTGCTTTGTTTATAGCTAATTCCCCCCCTTTTTTATATATATAACTCACCTGTTGGAGGTGGATTAAGGCTTAAAGTTTGCATTATTAAGGGCGTGGCCTCTCTCACTGACAGGTGGATGGTGACACAGGTGGCTGTAGCTGCTGGCTGTCTGCTAGGTTTCACCTCAGCTAACTGGAGTCCCTGAACTGGACCTCTGGGCGGTGTTTGTGCTGTTGGAGCCTTTTGGAGCATTTTTAATGGAATTATCTGACCGATAATAGAAACCATTGGGTGATGTCTTGGTGGTCCATTGTGGTCTATTGTGGATTGTACATATAACACGTTAATGTGCCTCCACATTTCCTGCTAATAAGATTGAGGTGAACCGTCTGTCTCATAATCATCAGAAACCTATGAAGAAAAAAAGATTTTGCTTTTGGTTTTGTGTGATTTCTAGTTTCCTGTGCGAGACACCCACACCCCTAACACACTTCCTTTCAAGCACAGGATGTCTGGTTCCCTCGGGCACCTCTCTGGAGTGCTTCCTTAGGGAGAGTAGCCCATGCTAATCCCCTCATTAAGATAAAAAGTCTGAGCGTGGTTGCGGTAATGTTCTCCAGACAGCTTAGCCATAAACACCAGTTTACAAAGATATTGTGGTGAATTGTGTCAATCATTTAAACATGCAGGGGGAATAAAAACAGACCCGGTCATAGTGAGAATGAATGGTTTGACTCCATGAATGTAGAGAGGCAACAGCAGGAACGACTGATGTAGCTTTAAGAAAACACAATCCGTGCCTGAAGGAACCAATCAACAATCAATTCTTTACCTTTTTTTTCTTCTTAGCCCCTTTCTTCTGTTTGTATCTCATCTCATCTCTTTCTTTCTTTCTTTTACAATTTGTGTCACTTTTTATCTTCTCTTTTTCTTCTGATTCCTTCCTTTCCACGTTCTTTCTCCCCCTTTTCTCCAGCGTTTTCCCCTTCTGTTGTGCTGTTGGATAAAACTTTCTAAAAAAAAACACACACAAAAATTGGAAACTTATGTGATACAAAGCTTGTGCACACTTGAATTAATCTGTTTCTGCTGTCAGCTCCTGTTTCTCTTCTTAAACACCATTAAAGCTTCCTTATAATCCAGGATCCAGCTGTGTAAAAGCCATCATGTCGTCACTGAATCATTTGTCCTCTCCAAAGAAAATGTAGCTTCTTGTAGCATTACTGTGTATTTTTATGAGACTTAATGAGCTTTTATTGTGTCTCTGTCTGAGGTTGATATGTTAGATTTTCTATCTAAAGCCATATGCTAAGCCGTGAGCTGCAGTAGCATCTGAACGCTGTATCTAGCTTCTTCACACAAACAGATCCACGTCTTTCTCACAGATGTTGTTTTGGTTGGAATCCACACTGTAACAGTCGGTGACTGAAAGCTGGCTGATGGTTCAATGTTTTAGTCCATTTACTGTATCTGTAACATTATTTCTGTTGTTATTCTAATGACTAAGGAAGCATCTCTCTCTTTTGTTGTGTTTGGATCATATCTTTGTACTAAGTACTGTCGTCTGCAGGTATTTTGTCGTCTTTCCATCTCTGAACCTCAGCACTGTATCATGTGACCCAGGTAGCCGCTTTGCCAGTGTTTTAACGATAAAAATGATAACTATTGTGCCTCATAGAAATCTTTAAATAAAAACAAACTTTTTGTCTTCAAAGTCTTGCCACAGAATTTTCTTCTTTCATTTTCATGTTTTTGTTCTGACAGATTATTCTCCTTTAGATCGTTCTGACTTTAAGCACTGTGACATGGTTGACTGTCAGTATCTATGGGAGGATTAAAAAAGTGGTGGTGTATTGGCAAAAACAGCTGGTTAAGCTCTGGTAAAAGAAGTGATTGCTCAGAGATGCTAATCTGAAAGTGCCGGTACATTCTGCACCTGTTAGTGTTAAAATTTGATACAGCCCATGTTGGCTACAGGGAACCTATCCCCATTGCCAGGTAAGTGAGAGGAAACTTAGCAGGAAACCTGCTAAGATGTTAAATCACAGAGGGCTTGTTTACTTGCTAATGTTAGTTCTGTTTCCACGCAACATGCAGATCCTAACTGATCTCAGAGCAGTGAAACAGAACCAGCAGTAGCTTGTCTAGCATGCTAGTCCAGAGGTTTACAATGTGCAGACAACCTGAAAATACTGTTGGCCTCTCAGCTTAATAACCTCAATCCATTGCTAATGCCCATGAAAACACTGGCTCCATACAGAGTTCAGTGACTCATAATCAAGCAGAGTTAAGCCTGCTCCCAGAGACATTAACCAGCTGTGGCCACAAGATGGCAGTAATGTAAAGGATGGGTCTAATGGGATGAGAAGCTTTACGACAGAATAGCGTCTGAGATTTCAGTAGATCAGCACTGTTTGTCTTGCATGTTCTGATGGCATGCCACTACTATACTGGAGTAAAAAAGATGGTCAAGTGTATTTGGCACACTAACTAGCATTTTAACTCAGATATCACTAGCCTTCGCAAGCAAGAGTGCTATAGCTAGTTGTAACTATACGAAGTTAGTCTTAGTTCATAACACTGGCTGAATTAGGCTAATAATAATTTTTAAATGGTTAGCCAGGAGTTTGGATAAATTAGCTGACCTTCACCACTCAAGATAGTATTTTACAACAGCCTTAAGCTTTGTGTTTGCACTGTCGCTATCTTGGTGGCTTCTGACTGTGAAGCCACTTGGTCATTGGCTAGCAACTTGTCAATTGCAAGTTCTTAGCCAGTGAGCATCCCAGTGATAATTCTTCATTTTAAAACAGAGTATGAGCAAGATTTACTTTTTTTTCATCAATATATTCTAAAATGAGTAACTGAGCAGATAAACTTAGCAGCAAAGTGTTCACAGAGGTACAGTCAGTTTTCCTGTACACTTCCTGTAGCATAGAAGTCTTCTCGCAACCACAGCTATCGCCATCTGGTGGCCATCAGATAGAATGTAGGTTTAAGGCACTTCCACCATGTGTTATGATTCCCAGCAGAACTGGGTGGGTTTGGGTTTTTGCTTTGGTTTCTTTTTTTCTTTGTTCTTCTCTGCATCATCAATCTTAGGTGGAGTTCCCAGGCTGGTTTCACCTCTGGCCTCCGCCTGAGGGCAGAGTCTCTCGGTGTGGGGCAACCCCTCCTCACCTGTGAGCAATCGATTCATCATGAGTATAAAAGTAACAGGTGGTACCACAGTTGCCTGCCAGACCGTTCCCATTGCTATGGTGACTCATTTTCCCGCAGTTTGTGGGGTTTCAGGGATGATGTTTCAAAGCCTTCTGTGCCAAATTTAAGACTGAGTAAGTAAGTAGGGAAGAAAAGGAAATGGCATATGTTGAGGAAAATGGAGCTGATCAGAAAAAAAATGGTGATGAAAGGAAAGTGGTCCCTGAAATGAATGTGCTGGCTCTGCAGCGCTGACCATGTAATCACAATGTCCCCATTTGATTACCAGTCAAGGATGTTTGTTGGATTTAATTTCCACCCTGCCCTCATTTCCTGCAACCTCTTCGTGACCCTCTATCAAATAAACTTAATTAGCAATATTAAATTTATTTAGTGACAACAACAATATTACAATCAGCATGAGAAGTTTCCCTTCAAAGAGATGGAAGATTTTAAGGCTTTTATCACAGATTTGAAAAGGAGAAAAAGTTTTGCTATTTTATTAATGAGCTTTACTGGATTTATCTCTTTTTTTTCTCCATGTTAGTCAATGTGAAATCAGTGTTCATAGGCTTCCTCCTTTAATTTATAATTGGATATAAAAGAGGGGTTGGTTTATTTATTATCCACCACCCGGAGTCATGTGCCCATCAAATGAAATCTCTGGAAAAAAAAATCTCAGGCTTGAGACTGCTCTGAACAGTCCATTTTACACAGTTTTTCCTACTCTTAGCTTTGCATGACATCAGAAAGGGTGGATATCCTTATGTGGTCATCTTGGGCACCAAAGCTCCGCCCACCTTGCAATCATTAGAAAGAGAGGGAGGCCTCTGGTTCAGGCAGAGGATGAATTTTGGGGCTGCACCAGTGTAAGAAATAAGGATTCTTTTGACCTGTGAATCATCCACTCCAGAAGAGTCCAAGAATAAATAAGTGGAGTTGGAGATGAGCAGAATATGCACCGTTTAAGGGAGTGTTTACTTGAGGGGGAACGGGGTACTGATTTTGTTTGTGTGTTTGTTTGTTAACAATATTACAGAAAAACTACCAGTGCGAGTCATACCAAGTGATGGACAGTTATCAGAGCTCACCCGGTTACATTTTTGCCATAATTGGGTCAAGATAAAAAGAAAATCCCCATCTCTGGCTCTCTGGAGTCAACAGATGAGCTGGCACATCCAAATGACATCATCAGTTAAAGACGACGTAGCAGCAGGATGTAGCCTCAGTGAGTCTCCGCTTCAACGTGTGTCAAAAGTGTGGACTTCAAACTAGATACCAGTTTTTAAATTGTGTTGATAGATGAAGTAATTTGGTTGGTGAGGAACAGGTAAAGTTGCTGCAGCAATATTGACGGCAAGTTTTGATATTTGAGAGATTTTAGTGTGTTTGGAGTGTGTAGTCGGTGTGTTTAATGTGTTCAGTGTGTTGTGTAGTCATGTGCAGGCAGATGCTGCTAAAAGTCACCAAAGGCAGACTCAAAGCTAATTGTTGTCTCCAGGTGTACAACAGGAGGAGGGACACGTGGAAGTGCCAGGCCTGTGATGGCGCCCTCTGTCTGTGGGGACAGGAACTGCATCTTATTGTGACACCGGATTGTCTGTAAATAGCTGTACCAAAACACGCAAGGCACTGCCTGCAATAAACATCTGTAATTAACTTTAAAAAAAAAAGCTCATCATCAAATCATATTATAATTTCTTTAAAACATTTTTTTCAGAGGGTAACGGCTTCAGATTCCTCTTTGAATACTGGATGCTGTAATCCTGCAGCCTTTCCCTTCTCAGGACTGAATAAGAACTGTGTTCATGTAGATCATAAAAAATGTGCGTAAGAGAAGGGAAAAACAGCTCGAGGGTTACAAACAGACTCCCGCACACTGTTTAACTGAGAAAAAAATACCTATTTGCAAAGATTTAAGACTAGATATCAGGCAGTGAAGGTCTACCAACGTGCTCTGTTGTAAGTAAATATAATTCTGCAGCTTGGCGAGTGTGCGGGAGTCTCCCTCCCCTTCTCATAATTATACTATTGTTTACACAGAGCATCGTTATGTAACGTGAAATATTCCAATAACCCACACACTGATGAAACCCTGGTAACACCTCCAGAATAAAGCCAAACGTTTCACTGGGGGAAACCACACAAATTGTATAAAACAAAGCCTAAATTAGAACAACCCACAGGAAATGTGCTCTGTCTCTTGGAAATTATGTTTCTATAGAACTAAAGTGCAACAGAAAATAGGCTTCGTTTCGCTTTTTCCTCCCCACTGCTGCCAAGCGCTCAGAGGACTTCACTGGGCTCCAGCAGGGTCTTTGCAGAGACGCTGCTCACAAACAGCAACGCACTGAATTAAAATGACACTGCTTTGTTTGAATGTTTGTGTCCTCACTTTCATCTGCTGTCCTCATTTATACTCCTTCATTCACAAATCCCATCCAAACAAAGGGAGACAAATGGCCTCCATACAAGAGGAGGACACACACACACACATACACACACGCGCACACACACACTTGTACTGCATGAGTCAGAGCGCTCGCTCTTTGTAATCAATGAATATTCAATGACTCTTACAAACACACATTGACCCTCGCTCACCTCGCTCAGCACCGTTAATGCCAAACCACTTACCCGCGGCTCTGCTGCGATGAGACACACACTCTCCATATTATCCGTGTCGTGCTTTGTCGTCGCCGTAAACTCAACACATCTGATCGTTAAAACGAGTCCTTCAACCCGGACGACCGCACGAGTGGTTTGATAAAACGGCTCCTTATGAAATGTGAGAGGAAAGGTTTGTCTGTGTTTAGTCACCAGATGAGCTGAGGTGGGTTTAAGGGTGACCTGTTCTGCTCACTTCCAGCTCCATATTTTTATTTCTGGACTCTTCAACAGTGTCTTTGCATGATTCACAGCACAATAATAATCCTTATTTATCTATAACTGAGCCTTGCTGCAGACCCTAGTTCATCCTCTGACTTAATCAGGTTAATGTTACAGTCTTCTGATTGGCTGCCCCTTGGAAACAAGTAATTCAAACAACAGGTGGGCGTGGCTTGTGCCCATATTGGGATGCTACCTCTCTATGACATTGTGCAGATCCAAGAGTAGAAAAAATGTTATGAAACTGACTGTTTAGAGCAGCCTGAGGTTTCGGTTCACAGGATTTACTGTACATACACTGACCTCATTCTGTGTTTAGTATGAATCCACAGCGTAACAGGAGACATGTGACTGAAGGAAAAGCAGGTCCAGTTTAAAGGAAGACCAGAGTACTTTTTCAAAGTGTGTCTTCATGAACACAGGTAAAAGACAACCCAACCTCCTCACGATGCCAGCATCATTGCCTGTTAACTCAAATGACTGCCTGGCCTGCAAACTGTGAAATCGTCAGTGGAAAGCAGCATGTCTTGTTTTTGTGACTGCCAACATGACTTCATAACTAACATATTTCAGCAGGAAGTATATTTTCTGTTTGCAGCACCTAAGTGTTTTCTGCTGAAAACACGTTAAACTGTCTGATTCTAATAACTCCAACGTTCAATGATCTGTTACCTGTTTACGTTCACTCTCTCCGTCCGCCATCGTAGGGCAGGAATGTTGTCTTTTAACGCATGTGCAGTATGATGTTCGGTAGTTTGAGATTTGTACTCATAAATTTGTGATTCGTACTCGTACTGTTGCAAAGTTGTAACTTTGTAGCTTGTATTCATAACTTGTAAACTTGTATTCTCAGAGATAAAACCTCGTTCACATCTATGTATGAGCTGGAAAGCACAGAAGTAACACAAATCTTAAATTTATGCACGTTTATTGACTTACATTTACAAATTTAGACTCCTACGCATACATTTTTTTTTGACAGGTATCTTACCCCATGTATGCGGCCTCTCCAAATCCCTACATGTGTGAGTGAAGTGTAGTGTGTGTGTATGTGTGTGTGTGTGTGTGTCTTAAGGTAGTTCTAACCAGCCTAAGAGTCCAAAAGTCCAAAGACATGCACACCAGGTCAGTTGGTGACTCTAAATTGGCCGTAGGTGTTTATGTGAGTGTTAATGGTTGTCTGTGTGTGTCAGCCCTGGAATCGACCGGTGACCTGCCCAGAGTGACAGAAAATGGACGGACAGATTAAAAAATAATATATGTGAAGTGTAAAATCTGCCGTGTACCACTCAAATGTGGATCTACCAGATGAGAGGTTGTGATTATTTCATGAGCTGCCTCTACACTGCTCTGGGCTTCCATCTTTATTCCCATCATAACCACTACAACCACTTAGGAGGTGCTTTTGGGGTATTTGCTGAAATCACTGGTGCAGACTCACCAAAGGGCAACAATTCTTAAATACTATCTGTAATCATATTCCCTAAAAGATGGATGGAGCTTCCAGGTGTGAAAAGTTTAGTCAAAGTGAAAATGCTTTAAACCTGCATTCTTTCTAATGGCCAGCAGGGGTGGCTCCTCAAAAAGGATGAAAAAAAGCAGGGGTGATAGGTTTACCTTATGACCGAGTGTCCTAATTCAGACCCGCCCGTCATTCATCACATCTAGTTTCCAAACTGCCATCAAAATGTTCAACTTAAAACCTCAAGCTAGCTGAGCTCAGCGACATCCATCTTTCATATACAGTCTGTGTTTGGAATAAACTGCAGTGCGAACTGTGTGGCCTTTTTTTGTGCGTGGACAGTCTGAGTCCATTTTCAAATGTCATTGTGCTATTTTAAAGACAAACTCAGGATTATTACAGACTGGATCTTATGTTGGAGGTCAGTGAATGTAACCTTACGTTTACAGATGATGTAGTAACTCAGTCAAGAACACAGCTGGAGAGTCGGAGACTTTCTTTCCAAAGGCCATCTGTGTCCTGCACACCAATGACTCATGCAGCTATGCTGCTCTTTACAGCTTATTTATGGTATTTTATTATTAGTATTGTTCTGCACTTTTATGTTTTATGTTAAACTCCATACTGCAGTCGCACTCCTAATTTTGTTGTTTGCTCTGCTTATAGTGACAATATATTCATCCATCCATCCATCCAACCATCAATTCAATTAAATTTCTTGCATTAAGGCCATGAAGCACTTTATGTTTTATTGGATCAACTCTGGCAGAGCAGCTGCTCTTCGGGGTGCAGTGAAAATCCTACCTTTGTGATGCAGTAACATTTGTCACCAGTGGGTCGCTTTAATATGACCTTATATATGAAACAATACAGCAAGAACTCATGTGATGCATCTGTGATGAACCTGTTCACCAAGTTTCAGGTGAAGTGGTCAGAAAAGGCAGGTTGGAGCTCATTTTGGGGTAAAAACCAGCACAGCTTTGAGCCGAGATATTTTTAATCTACTTCAAGTTTCTTCTAATTTAGATTTGGTCATAAAAGTGATGATTTTTACAGTTTAAGCAGAATTATCCAAACAGCTCTGAGCGGAATTCATATTTCTAATATTTCCTCTCGCAGTGTGACTATCATGCGACTGGATGCTATCTAGTTAGCAGCTGTGCGCTAATGGAGGACAACTTTTGGTGTAACACCAACTCAGCAGAGGGTTGACAGCTGCCATCAGTGAGGAAGAAGATGGTGGTCTCCATCTTCACACAGTGTGAGTAAAACACGCCGCCCGGTTAAATCTGTTGTGTGAGAGCAGTCTGGATGTTTCTGTCAATCACGATGTGTGTGTGTGTGTGTGTGTGTGTGTGTCCGGCTTTGCAGTGTGTTGTGTGTGTGATCAGATGCAGAGGCTGCTCCCATTTGTTTGTAGTTCAGTGAGCCTCATGTTTTCTCTGCTGTGATGAAGAGTGTGGAGTCTGCAGGAGGTGCTGCTGGAGAGTTAAAGGTGGTTTGAATGTGCAGCCCTCCAAAAACACCTTTCAGAGCAAAACTGATTTTCATGCAGCTTTATGCATCCACTTCTTTGGGAGTTCAGACTGGAAAATTGGCTCCACCTGCTGATTATCTCACCGATCAGTGGCCTCATAAACACCTACTCATAATAGAGTTGGTTTCAGCTTCTCAGATGTGATCTAAACATTTTAATTCTCCACGTAATGACTGACAGCTTTATTTTTTTAATTACAGACAAAAATAATAAGAAAAGTGTGCTTATACTTAGTTTTTCCATCCTGCGCTGTGCTGCAGGATTACTTTGAGGCCAGCGGGGTCATCGGGTCAAAAACCTGCAGACTCTCGGCCCTCTGCGGCCGTTTAGCACCTCTGCTGTTCAGGCATAAACGCAGCGCTTCCTGAGGCGCCTCCTCTCCTGCCCATCAATATCAGCAGTGCTGATCAGCAGAATGAGAACCTAACTGAGACCGGTCCATCACTCAGACATCAGTAACACACACACTGGGAATCAGAAGCCTAAAAACCCGTTTCTCTCCTTTCTGGGGTCGTATTAGATCCAGTGATGCACTGAGAAAGGAGAACCATCATCACGCCACTCATTTGGCGCCTGAACCGTTTTTCTGACGCCCGATGATGTCAGACATCAAAGTCAAATCTGATATTTTAGGTTTTGGGTGTTTTAATGAGTCTGTTTATTTTTAATTGATTCCTTCAGATATTAATCAGCAGATTAATTACACGTGTCACAGTTCTATCATCATTTTTATCACTTTATTATTTTGGTATCCATTTGTTTTCGGGGCGTCTGTGTGTTATCATAGATTCCCCTGCGAACGCAGGTACAGATTCAGCGAACAGCACAGTTAAATCAAGTATTTACATTGATGTGAAGGATGGGAATGACTCTATGATTGTGGGATTATGTGATCGCTGCCTTGGCTCCGTATTAAAACAGCGTTCTCACCGTTCGCTGTGACACGTGTAACATCACGCGTGTCACGATGTTTCGAGTTATGTCATTTCTGTAAAGCTGTGAGCGTTTGGCATCAATGGCGCTGAAACCGTCTCCATGATCTTCACTGAGGGAAACGTTATTCATCCATTTGACATCAGACTCACTTTGGCTCTTTGGTGTTATTATTTCTGTAAACCTGTGTTTCAGGTACAGGAAGAGTTTTCATGGAGTAAAACTGAAGCACAGGCCGCTGTGGATCCCGCACACAGGCAGCGAAACCTTTTTAAGCTTTGAGTATCAGATAATAAAGACAAACTTCTTCTTTGCTGCCAAGAAATAAATTTATTCCTGAGATTCAGGACCTGTGAGCGTGGCTGCGGCATAAATCCAGGTCATCGGTGTCCGTGTGCAGCATCTTGCTGGCGTTGTGCTGTTTGCTTTGGCCGGTTTGTGTTTGCTGAAGTTGGACATGGGCTGATTTTAGGCTTTGCTGCCAGGTCACAGAGGGGAGGCTGAGTTGGATGTTGGTCCTGAGGGAGTCGGGCTCAGCTGGGCCTCCTTTTAAGCCTGTGACGGCTGCTGTATCTGGGTTACCCAGTTCTGTTCTGGCCTCGGCGTGCCCTAGATCAATATGGAAATCAAAAGTTTGAAAATGAACCCCGCAGATGCAGATCGGAGCGGAACACAGCAAAGTTTTCCTGTTTGTGTCACTTTTTCTTGTGTGTTGGTGTGACTGTGTTTGAACTTTGTGGACTTTTGTTTTTGTAGAAGTTCACACGAGTCTGATGATCCAGATTGAAACCTCACCTGATGTCTGAGACCGTTCTGAAGGTTTCTTTTCCTAATGATGCTCAACTTTAGAGGATTCTTCTGAGTCTGGCACGTAGAAAAAGCATCAACATGTTTAGTATTTAAGTTGGTTTATTGTGAACAAAGTTTTGCAATGGATGACTCTATCAGTGTCTCACATCACTGTGGAGGAATTTTGGCCCAGTCTTTGTCACAATTCAATTTTATTTTCCACCAAATCACAACCTCCAGCAGACCCAGGCTCAGGCAGGGGCTGGGACCTGCTGGGACCAGTTGGGGCTGAGGGGAGAGAGACAGGACAAAAGACATGCTGTGGAAGAGAGCCAGAGATTAATAATAACCAATGATTAAATACAGAGTGGGGGATAAACAGAGTGCATCATGGGAAAGCCCCAGCAGCCTAGGCCTATTGCAGCCTATTGCACAGCCCTCAGCAGGTCTGGACTCTGACTGGGCTGCTCCAGCTCCTTCATTCTTCTCTCTTTCAGCCGTTCTGTTGGATTTGCTGCTGTGCTTGGGATCATTGTCCTGCTGATGACCCAGTCTGGGCTGTCAGGCAGATGCTCTTTGGTATACAGAGGAGTTCATGGTCCACTCAGTGACTTTCTCTGGCCAGAATTCCTCCACAGCGATGTGACTCAGGGGATGGGCATGGACACAGGTACACTGAGTTGGTACTAAGCAGCCTGAACCACTGATACCAGGCAGGCTGGATCCATGCTTTCATGCAGCTTACGTTCTGACCCTACCTCTGAATGCTGCAGCAGGCCATCAGATCAGACAGGTCTCCTGTTGTCCGGTTTTAGTGAGTCTGTGTGAACTGTAGCCCCAGCGTCAGGAGTGATGCTCGGTGTGGTTCCACCTGCTTCAAGGCTCGACATGTTGTGTGCTCAGAGATGTGGTCTTAATGTAATGTTTGATTGTAATGAGTTATTATAAGTTATTTTAGCTCCTGCTTGAATTGGGATGCTGCCACGTGATTGGCTGGTTCATGAGTTAATGAGTGGTTGAACAAGAGTACCTAATAATGTGGCCGACAAGTGTAGAATCTGACAGTCTGAAAACATTTTGTAAACGAACAAGAAACGTTGCAAATACTTTTTTAACATAAAATTGAATTCTCATCATCTTAAAAATATTTAACACAGATATGAAAAATTATTTACATGAATCGTTTGAAAATGTGTGCGTCATAATTCTGAGTGTTACCGTAACCCAAAGAAAAACAGACACACACAGGGAGGCAGATATTTTTATTCATCATCAGGTTTATAACGGCGGGATAAAAAACTGTTTCAAACGTTCGTTTAGGGCTCGTTAATTGACCTCAGAATCAGTTTCACGAAGCTTCCTGAATGCATCACGTGACAAACGTATTAAAGTCTACATGAAACAGTCCCGCAGGCCGAATGGATCAGGGAAAAGTCCGGATTTCATCAGTTCAAATAATGAATTCAGCCACAGCATTCTTGTAACATGACACAGCGGTACTATAAAATAAAATATCTTGTATGAGTCAGAGAGAAGACAGGGCCGACCAGTTTTAAATATTCAAAGAGAAAATAAAATCTCATTCTTTTGGAAACTCAGAAAATCACAAAAGTCCAATTTTATTTGATGAGGTAAATATTTCTAATTATGAACGTGTGAAGGAGAACACGAGGCTCCTGCAGCGTATTCAGTCTTTACTTTGATTAAAGGTAAAGAGGAGCTCGGTGGGCTCGTTTCCTCCGGTTTGGAGTATCTTTAGTTCAGCTCTTCCTCTGCGCGAAGCTGGCTCCTGTCTCTTTAAGGCCCCGCCCCTCTCTTTGAACTCATCCTCTGATTAGCCAGCTTCCAGAAGCCAGCTGAGGGGCGGCGCTCCTGAACCCTTCATACGATTTCCTCATTATTCATAACTTTGACCGTGTTTAACACAAACATGTGACGCTGCGATAAAGCAAATATGACCGAGAAAAAGCAAAAAGAGTCTGTGAATAAAGTCTGAATACAGCAGGTTATATTGGCTTGCAGCATAAATGAGGAACTATCCAAATATGACACAGCCTGACAGTTGTTGACATACATATATTCATTATAATGTAAAAAAGGAGTATTACATCTATATTTACATACAGCAATACGTGTGTTGAGAGTTTTTAAATAAACAGCTTATATGGAGCAATGAGTGAGGACATACAGTGATAATGGAGAGTATGAAAAATAGATGGCTCTGTCCTTCCCTGCAGTCACTCCGTTATTATTTGGATATATTTTTCTGACTTGGATCACAACAACCTGAGATCAGCTGTGCTGCCTTTCAACATTTAAACAGCCAGTAAAGTTAAAGGAACTCCGCTATGTTTACATCTGTTTTTAACCATATGAAGTTTGTTGTCTTTGTTTTAATAAGATGCGGGCTGCAGCTGGGGCCGATCACGTGATCGATGATGTGTGTGTGCTCTCCCAGCAGTCTCTGCTCCAGTTCGGCTGCTGTCGTGATTCAGGGTGGATTTGGAGAAAAAAAAAACTAATGAGATAACCAGATTTTGCATGTCAGCCCGAGCTCAGATTAATACCAGGTACTTGCAGTCCTGATTCATGGGAGAGGTGCTGCATGATCATCATTCTTACTCAGCTGTTTCTGTGAATGCAGGGTTAAAAAATAAAATAATGCTTTTGGGTTCTAAACAAAAATGCAGCCAATCACTTTGTGCTGAGAGAAACCCGACTGCTGCCCACTGGGTGAATGCAGTGGAAACTCTGTGAGGCATGGAAGCTTGTTACCGCCGCTGGGAAAAAAAAATAAAAATCACCATCCGTGTCTTGAAATTTCGAGTCAGCTCTGCCAATCAGGAAGCTCGGTGAAAGAGGTCATTTCCTTGTTACCCGGAAGCAGATGACGTCGAACACGTGCGCTAAGTTAGCGACAGTATCGGTTAGCTAGCAGTCTGTAGCAAACAAACTGCACTCAGGTTTTGGACCTTTGATGCCTTCTAGTGAAAAACTGCTCCATAAAAAGAATCAATGTTGGACAGCTGACGCCTTCAGCCTCCTGCTTCCAGGTAACAAGGAGCTGACAAACCTGCACAGAGCTTCCTGATCGGCAGAGCCAACTCAAAATTTCGAGTTACGGATGGCAATGTTTTTTTTTCTGTGGCGGAAACGAGCTTCCACAGTGAGGTGTTTGGTGTAATTACATTTTCTCAGATAGTGCTGCTGACCAGCTGTAGCTACTTGAAGCTCTTCTCTAAACTCTTCTCCGGGAAACGCGTAACTTTTCTTAAGTGTTTGTATTTAGTCCCAACAGTCTCCTTCCACAGACGGCACAGGTCAGTGGATCTGTCGCTGTGAAACCAGTGAGACCTACAGACCTGAAAACAAGATCTTGAACCTCATTTGTTCTTGTTTATTTTTCCCTGTTTTGTCCGTTTCTTGCGTTGGAATGTTTCTTTGCTCTGATTGGATGAACGTTGTCCTCTCTTTAGCGTCCAGTGTAAATGAAATCTGAGGAAAAATAAGCAAAGGAAAATAAAAACTACCTGATGTGCTGCAGAACCGTGAAGCTGCTGACTGTAATGCAAAAGGAAGACAAACGGGTTTCTCAGGACTCGTGGAGGCACGTCTTACCTCGGCAGTACTCGGGGTTGAAGTTCTCGTAGATGGGGTAGAGCGGGTTCTCCTGCTCGCTGCGATGCTTTCTGGCTCTCAGGACGTCCCGAATACACTGATGCAGGAAGGCATACTGACACTGCAACACAAAACAGGTGTGTAAGTGTAATGAACACCTTCATATGTCTTAGGATAATCTTTAAAGCAGATTCTTTTTATTTTTTACCTGAGACTCACATGGTCCAGAATCTGCTTGGTTTCCTTCATATTCAGTATATTGAATCCAGCACTGACAGCTGTTTTAAGTCCTGGCATTTTCATACCAGCAGATTTCATTAGTGTTAAGTTTTTATTGCTGTTGTAGCTCCAGTTTAGTCTAAAATAATAACTAGAATATCAGTGGTTCGGCTCCAAACCTTTTTATGCACTTAATCATTTTATGGTACAGTAGCTTATCAGGAACCAGTTTGGGTTCAATATTGGCTGAAAAAGCAGGAGAACATCCTAATAGTACCAGTTCTAATAACACACTCCCATAAACCATATAGATTTATCAATGACTGATGAAAGTCTGTGTGGTTTAATTCAGTATTTACTGCAGTATTGGAAGTTTTTAACTCCAGTATTACCATCATTTGCAGCTCTGCTATTATCTAATATTTGAAGTGTTTCCTTGTTTCTGATATTTAGTTTTGTGAGGCTGGTTGAGCCCAGTATTTACGGCTGTTTGCTGTTGTAACCTCATGTAGGGCTGTCCTAAACTCATACTTCAGTCAGTAGTAACAGTTTGATTGCAGCATCACTGACACAAGCATCTGCTGAAGAGGACTGAAATGGTGAAATCTGCTAAGTTGGCTCTAAGAAGGAGTTACGATCACTGCTTTGAGCGAGAGGGACGTCAGGTGCAAAAAATATATTTCCACATTAAAAATCTAACAAATTTCCCAGAATGCACAGCTGTATCTGACTGCTCTGTACCTCGGTCTGGACCATGTGCTGGCGGTGCAGTCGGAGGTCGAACACACAGCCGTACAGGTCAATGGTTCCTTTGGAGTCCAGCTGCTGCAGAACCCGATCCAAGGCGATGAACGTCCCTGTGCGCCCGACTCCAGCACTGACATGCAAACACATCCAGTTAGCAAAGGTCTCAAACACAGAAACGCTCCAAATCCTCAAAGAAGCTACAAGGACTCAGTTTGTTTTTAGCTCTAATGCAGAGCTTCTGTTCCAGCCAATCAAATCTGTCCCTGAGGAAACACTGAAACATCTGCGTGTCCTACCTGCAGTGAACGACGGTGGCTCCGGTACTCGGCGACCGGTCCACGTAGTCCCGGACCGTCCTGACAAACTGGATCAGGGACTGGGTGCTCTCAGGGACGCCATGATCGGGCCACACCGTGTAGTGGAAGTGACGCAACACCCGAGGGTAACTGCGGCTGCTCTCCTGTCAAAATTCACTGTTTATTAGTACGATTATTTCTGTGACAGCATTATGGATCAGAGGCTCATAAGTAAGAAATTCTCTGAATTTTGAAGCTTTTCCCCCCTTTTAGACCTTTTAAGCAAACATGCAACAGAAATAAACTTCATCATTGTCTTATTGTAGGGTCTTTACCCACAATACAAAGCTGCCTTGAGGCGACTGTTTGTTGTGATTTGGCGCTATATAAATAAAATTGAATTGAATTGAATCATTGCCGCACCAAAAATAATGCACAAAGTCTCCAAATATTCTTTAAGTTGTGAGTCACAGTTCAGAATAAGCCTGTTTTAGAAAACCCCAAAACAGCTTTAGCTCCTCCCCCTTTAACACAACTCTCTTCCAACTGGCAGGCGGGAGGGGCTTCTTTCACTAAGATAACCACATAAGACACCAACTCCCTATGACATCATCCAGGGAAAGCAGGAGAAAAAACAGCCTTTAGAGCAGTCAAAAGTCTGAGCCTTTAGCTCTCAGGGATTACGTGTACATGCACTGTTTGGTTATGTTTCATATGCAGGTACTCTTGTGAAATATCATCTTCATTCTTTCACTCCTCCCCCGTTGGACACCGACTGAGGGTACCTGTGCCTCAGCCTGCTTCCAGGACAGAATGACTGGCTGTGCATCAGAAGTTAGTGAGGGCGATCTCTGCCTGTACAGCTTCCTAAGGCTCCCATTGGATAAACCCACAATCTATTCAAACCACGTCTTTGCTGAGACGCACTGAGGTGTCAGAACTCGTCGTTAAGGGAACAGGTGAGGTCGTCAAACGTTGTCTTTGTGGGGGAACGAGATCAAGGGTCTTAGATGTTAGTGCTTGTCTACGTATTTTACGGCCTGACTGTAAACTGGAATAATTGAAGAGTAAAGAGATAAAGCGCTGGTACCGAGGTGATCTTGAACTCTCGGATGGTCCACTCAGGCAGGACGGACTCCGACAGCATCTGAATGACCAGATCGCCGTAGTACAGAGGCTCTCTGTCTGCAGGCCAGTACTGGTCACACTTCACCTGGAAACACAGCGTTCATATATTTAATAACTTCTCAGGGTTGATTTTCATGAAGACTCTCACGTTGCAACTCTCTGTTGCATAAAAGTGAAGATTTTGATCAAATCAGTGCCTCACCCGCCCTTTCTCTACACACTGCGTCACCATGACGACGTTGTAGACGCCGTGCTCCCACACCATCCGCCAGAAATCGTCTTTAGTGCCGGGGAGCGGCCCTGGGTGGCGATGTACTCCCTGCGGTAGTTATTACCCTGCAGGCGTAGGAGAGAGAGGAGGGGTCAGTGTGTGGATCAGTGTGCGTTTTTAAAAAAAAAAACCTCAAAGGTGTGTGTTCGTACAGGTACGTAGCTGGCGTTGACGTAGTCGGAGCAGGGGTCGTCCTCCAGGTATGAAAGCTTCACTCGGGTAGAATCATCTAGAAGAAGGAAGAAGTGAATGAGAGTTATTGTTATCTTTAATTTTAAAGTTTAAGTTTAAAATCTGAAAATCTGACCCCCCCCCCCCACCCCCACCCCCCCCATCCAGCTTCCACAGATCAAAGTGTTTTAGCTCCAGCTTTGGTCTCCACCTGTAGCTGCTTGATGTTCCTATAAAGCTGTTTGCTGCTGAGCCCGCGGCTCTCCAAAACAGTTTGTATAACTAAACTAATACAGTTTCTCTGCAGTATTACTGCAGATACCTCCATCATGTGGTGTCTAATTTCTATGGTGAACTCCATCTATGTGTGGTTTTTAACCTTTAGGACGGAGGCTTGAGTTCAGGCCTGCGTTGAGCTAGTCCAAAAACAGGGTAGCTCAGCATGAGCTCATCAGTAAAATGGTGTGAGACGCGTCTTTGGCCGCGCGTGCGTGTCGTGCTGTTTGTAAACGTGATAGCTCGAAAGGTTTTTAATGAATTCTGATGAAACTTTGCAGGGGTCAGAGGTCATACTAACAATCCATTAGAATCTGGCTCACATCCTCTGAGGTCTTCAAGGCCAGCATCCTGATTTTAAAAAACTGGCAAAAAGCCCTCAAACTTACGAGTACGATTCCTACAGGTGTGCTGTGTGTTGCCAGCATATAGAAAGTAAAGATTAAAGTGTCGTCTCACTTTTATATTTCATATCTGCCTTTCTTTCAAGTTGAGGTCAAATCAAGAGAGCGAGAACGAGCTGCTGAGTCAGCTATAAATATAATATGTTATATAATAAGCTTATGTTATTTTTCATTAGTGCAAAAGTCCCAAAAAGTCTTTCGGTGAGAATCGAATCGACATCAGTGAGGGTTTAACTGCTGTTGCTGACGCCATGGTGGCTCAGCGGGAGAGCGGGCGACAACAAGAGCTGGCAGCGCAGGTTCGAGTCCCGGCCTGTGCTCTCTGCTGCATGTCTTCCCCCATCTCTCCTCCTGCGTTCCTGTCATGACCTACACTGTCAATAAAGATGCTGTGGCCAAAAAAAAAAAAACCAACCCTTTTGTATCCATTAATCTTTCTGTTTATTAAATTCTCAGAACGCTGATAAAAGCTCATCACAGTTAGCTGGAGCCTCAGACAGGGAGAATGATTATCTAATATTACTGAGTAATTGAGCTGTTTGCTCCAAAAGCACATTTAATGCTGCTGCCTGTGTTCAGTTATTATCAAATGAATGATGGAAAAAAACCAATCACCAGGTCACAGTCAAACATGGAAGCTGAGAGGTTTTCATTTTCTTAAACTTTCTACCTGATATAAGTACTTCTACAGTTTATTTGTAAAAGATTCCTTATTGTTTAATCACCACCAGGCTGAAGTTCCTCTTCTGAGACTCCGACACATCCTCAATGTTAAAGAGCCGGCTCAGCAATGACAGTTAATTATAGCTGCTGTTGTAAATCACAGTCATAAATCAGATTTTTTTTTCTCACTATTTCTCCATCACATGCTACATCTGTATGCCCTGCTATTTTTCAATAGGAGCATGAGGATGATGATATCTCCCTCCTGACCCGTTGTCCTGGCTCCCCCTTGCCGTAGCAGTTGTGATTCGAACCCCTGACCTCCTGTTCCAAAGACAGATATGTTGCCACTACTCTATCCAACTACCTGTCTATTGAAATAGATAATCGATATATCTATCGATGGATGGATGGATGGAAGGATATTTATTTCCTTTATAAGTGCATATAACAGATGCACCAAACAATATTCATATGATTAGAAATCTAAAATCTCTAAATCATAGCAAACAATTCATCATCATTTCAGACACTCAGAAATCATTCGGCGGCGTCCCCAACGGCCCAAAAACTCTTTCACGGCTGTACGATCAGATTTAAGGCCCGAGGTCGGAGGATTGATGGGATAATAAAACTGAAGCTGATTTTTGTTTTCATTCCCTAATTAAAGATTATTTTTGATTTAAAAAAAAAAAGAAGCTTTGATCCAGTGTTGGTGCATAAAACAACTTCCTCCTCTTCTGCCAAGGAAACAAACACATCTTTATTTAGCTGTTGAAGTCTTTCAGCCCATCATCATCATCATCATCATCTGAACGAGCACAAATTCAGTCGTACAAACTGATCCGAGTACAAAGACTGCAAAACGAAGCGCACACGAGGCAGCGGCCAGATGTTGGCATCAGCTGATAGGGTGCGCTGTTTTTAATCTGAAAGCAAATTTAATGTGCTGGTCGGGAAAAACGTGGAATATCACTATTTTGTGACATGCTAATAATAAATCATATAGAGACCAATCTGCTGTATGGTAATGAAGAGTGAATTTTCTAAAATGATGCTGTATATTCAGAATTACTGTGTAATTATGAATGCTTTTATCACCTCGAGCCTCGGAGTTCATCCTCATTGCCAAGGGAACAGGTGGCGCCTCATTAAGTGAAGCTCTTAACGATGTGATAATTGCACTGATTTTCACCCTGATTTTCCTCACCGAGGAGCTCGAAGGCTGTCAGTAAACTGTTTCTCTTTCTTGTTTGTGAGCAGCAGAAAACCTCAAAGCTAAAAAGTGCACTAACATGGCAGGATGTTGTTGTAGCGATTCTTTCCTCGGTTTTCTGGCACTCGGGCAACGTCCATCGTCTGGTTACGGCCCACGTCCTTCAGATCCTGCACACACGGTAATAAATACATTCATGCAACCATAAAATCCAACAGTTCTTTTTCTTGTTTGGGTCATTTCCAGATGGGACGGTCTGTGGGGAAATCATTTGTTTTGCTGTGTGATTGAAACGTAAAGATGTCACTGTCCAGCTGGAACGAAACCTCCCTGAGCGGAAGCTCTTCCACTGGTTACAGTGATTTTGTATCATTAATATCCAAAACCTTTGGTATCATAAATGGTGTGTCCAGTAGGTCTGTCCTGAGATTCAATGATCCCAGTGACACACCCAGCAGTATAATGTTCAGGTAATAATCAGGTATTTTAATACCAATGGGCACAGAATCACCTCAAACTCTTCAGACAGCAGGTAGTTGGAGTCGGCCTGCAGCTTGCTCAGATGAGACTCGAAGTGGCATGCTTTGATGGGACTGAGCAGAGAAGGACAAACACTCAGCACTGTGACATGTATAAACTGTAGCTGTGCTGATATACATATATCAGCCCATTAAATTATACATAAAGGTTTTCAAAATAAAGCTTAAACTCACCTGGTGACCCGACGGTTACTGCAAGAGAGGACAAAACTAGTTACTCCACAGGTGACTGTACGATAACCTGATAGGCTGGTTTATAAAGGTAGCCTCACAGCTGGAGAGTAACAGGACACGATACAGTTATTATTGTGCAGTCCAGCGCTGACATTAAAGTCCTTCCCTTTCTTGTCTCACAGGGAAAGCAGCAGATCATGATTCATACAGGAATGCTTTTTATTTTTCACATCCAATTTAATTACTGTGGTTTTGTGTGAAAAAGGAGTTAAATCGACTCATCTGTCAGTTAATATTTTGATCTTCAGCTGGGTATGACACATCTCCCTTTACGCTGCTGCAGCAGGAAACCCTGCCGGTCTGTGATGCCGAACTATAACCTGTTAAACTCGTTATAGTTCATGGACCGCACGTTTGAGCTCAGGTGTGCTGGCCCTTTACAAAAGGACGGACAGTCTGAGAGGTCTCGTAATTAGAAATATCACGCATTAACAACGCCCGTGAGTCGAACTGGACCCCGTGGTCAGTTCTGGCCCAAACAAACAGCATCTTTTCACCTGCAGTTTGTTTCTAAGTGATTTCTCTGAGGTCGTAGAAGCTTCTTACATTCAGTTACAGTAACCACTATAAGCTGTGAGGAGCCTTGTTTCTGCACTCTGTTACACTCATCAATACACACACACACAGAGTAATTAACAGATGCTGCAGACTGCGGTGGGTGAATGATGAGGTAATCTGAGAGAGGAGTGAGCACTTTATTGGAAACTAATACTTCTTCACACACTCACATATTGGAGGTGGGAGGTGCTGGAAGCGAACCTCTCCCTCTCTCACACACTGAAGAAGAAGAAGAATTATAGATGCATCACGCACACAAACCTACCTCCGGACGCCCATATACATCCCCGAAGTTGGAACTTCTTTCCACATACTCATCCTCACCACCGGGTTCTCCTGCACAGCCCTGCACACACACACACACACACACACACACAGCTGCACTGATTAGGAACACTGGATCAGATTTTTGAACAGCTCTCTTAAGATCAAAGCGTTAAACAAATGAAAACATTGGAGCCCTGCCCTCTGCGCTAATAAATGTGTTCACCAAATCGCAGCTAATTAACTTTGCAATTAGCTTCACAGCTAAATGACTGCCAGAAAACCTACGTGACATTTTGGAGCTAATTTTGTGTTGTGGCACCATGAACATTACAGAAAGTCATAAAGTCAGATGGAAATTTCTCAGGTGGCGCCGCCCGATACAGATCCGGTGGCACCGCATTTATTTGATTGTGTAGCATTAACCCTGCCCTCAAAGGGTTTTTAACCTTTCAGCATCCACTGGTCACCAGTGGGTCCGGGTTAAGTCAACATCTACGTATTAATGTGGAGTCTGCCTCGATCTGATACATTCACATGGAAATCTTATAACCAGAGAACGCGGTGATCTGACGGATTTTAGGTTTAAACGTTTATAGGTCAAAGAAATCTTTTGCTCTTTTATTCTAGCTTTGAAATACAGAAGCTGTTACTTTATAAATTAGCGATCAGATACTTTGTTTCTTTCTCTCTACATCATGTTACAAAACTGTAACAACAAAGTGAACAAAGGCTCATCACAGTTACATTTTCAGACCTGCGCTTCTGCAAAATAAGATTCCCAATATTTTATTTGGGTAGGTTGATTTCCATGTTTTTGTCCTCGTATTTGGGCCAGCGGTCAGCTCTGGGCTGGAAGTGACTACGAGCATAAATGTGTGTGTTTGTGTGCACTCACACTTTGCGTAGCCTTTGTCTGTAGGCCAGCAGAGAGACGACTGCCACCATCATACCAATGAGGAACATGCCAGCACTCAGACCCTCCACCACGCCACCTAGAGGCTCTGACACAGGACACAGGTGAGGTTAGGAAGGCAGTGTCAGACTTTTATTTTAGTGGAAGGTGTCGATAGAGCAGCAGTCTCTGCGGTTTCACACGTTAATGTGTCGGCAAATATTTAAACCTTTAGCAAAACAAAGTAAATCATCGGTCGTCTCACCTGCGTGCGTCCTGAGCGGCTCAGACAGGTACGTGTCGCTGAAGAGCGGCTGAGGAAACTCCCGGTGGTTCTCATCAAACAGGCGGGTGAAGGCTCGCACACTTAGCCTGCGCACACACACACAGACACACACACACGGTCATTAGCTGGAAGGAGGCGTTTCTTTGCTCAGCGGCACTTCAGCAGCATCAGTTTGTTGTTACCTGTACGATGTTTTGGCTTTCAGCAGCCCGTCACAGAAGCCACCATAGCTGTCACTCAGGTAGAGGTCATCGTCATGGTAATGATCACAGGATCCGCCCAGCCGGTCTCCTCCTGCCCCCAGGTTCACCTCCACCACCTGATCAGGCAGTGATCAAACACACAATTATGACAAATACAAATGTAGCACAATTTTCATTTAGATGGAGATTATGATGCTTTTGATTAGTTTTTAAGATTTAAATTGCTTCACAAGTTTTTATGTCTGATTTTAAAAATATAACAAAATTAAATGTTTTATTCTAATAATAACTGTAATGAACTAATTTGATATTTTAACTTTCACAAATAATAAACGGTGAATAAAAATCTTGAGTTCATTTGTTGGCACTGAAATAATGAACATCAGTGCATCAAATATCTACAAAAAGCAAAATTTGTTTACTTCAACGCGTAATTTACAACTAGAACTACATTTTAAATAGTCAAGATTAAATCTGATTATTAGCACAGCTAACGATGAGGGAGGCCAGGTCAGCTATCTGCCTCAGATATGAGCGATACATATGTCAGATCAGGGGGCAAATATCATTATTATCACCAGACCTGAAGTACCAAAAGGCTGCAGTTCCTCTGTCGTCCAGCAGAGGAGCCACAGTGAGTCAGTCCCCATAGACTCCAATGTTAAAGCTTTACAGCAGGAATAAGCATGTTTACGGCCTGGAGCAGAAACTGCTTTGGGCTCCATTTTCCTCTTTATAATAACTGCACAGGGGCTGAAGATTTTTCACATATTTAAACTGTATTAACCCTTCAACACTGAACATATTGTCACATTTCATCACCAGCACATTTGCGCTAGCGCACTTTGCAGTACCGTACTTACTACACAGTTTGTCTCATCAGAAAAATTCAAATGTTTCCTGAAAAACAAGATATTGCGCTTCACAGTCGTTATGTGGTTATTATGGTAATTTCACTCATGCTGTTGCAGGAAGCCTGCAAATCCACGCAGAGAGAGGCGTAGAAAGCGGTGGAGGCGTGGAAAAACACAGACGTGTATTTCAAACGTGTCGGCAAGGATACGCTCTGTGTTAAAGCTTAAGGTTTGCATTATGAGGGGCGTGGCCTCTCTGACTGACAGGTGGATGGTGACACAGGCGGCTGTAGCTGCTGGCTGTCTGCTAGGCTTCACCTCAGCTAACTGGAGTCCCTGAACTGGACCTCTGGATGATGTTTGTGCTGTTGGAGCCTTTTGGAGCATTTTTGATGCAAATATCTGACCAGTAATGTGGCTGCTGTGCGGTCCTCTCATACACATGTTTCTAACAGAAGCCAAAATCTGATCTGGCCAAAAATCTGACTTTGAGGCTTCAAAACTAATGACTATGCCATCTTTCATATACAGTCTGTGGCTGTTACCTGTCCAGCAGAGCTCTCGGTGTCCTGAGGACAGCGGCTGGAGAAGTAGGCGGTCTGATAGGCTCTGACGGATGAGTTGCTGATGTAGTCACGGTATGAGGGTAGTGGGTGGCGCTGCTCTGGCTGCAGAATCTCATTGGCTGTTAAGAGGTACAAAAACAGTTCTACTTCCAGTTTGTCCGCCTGGTTATCGACAGTAAAAACGAGAATTTCAACAGGAAATAAATGTAAGTATGATGTGGTCGCACCATCAGACTCCGCCACAATCACGGTGAAATATCGGACGGCTCCGTTGGTGTCACTGAACCAGGAGCAGTTGAAGCGGAACAAGATGGAGGACGACTTGATCTTCGATGACCGCTTGCTGACACGCACACTGGGAGGCGGGACTGGAGGGCCTGTGAGGAAACAGGACCGGTGACACAGACTGTCAATCAAACAAATAAATAAACGGATTCGAACCTTCTAGCTGTGAGGCAGCAGTGCGAACCACCACGCCACCGTGCACAATGCTTTGAACCAAAACTGAAACCTGCCAATATTTCAAGAACATATGATTTCATTTTCAAGGTTAAAGGTCAAAGGTCAAGGTAACCAAAAACTGCTGATAATTTACTGTCTTTTTCTAATTTAAGTTAAAATACAATAATGAACTTCAACCCCTCCACAAAAATCACACATATATAATTCATATTAGCAAATGTTTGTTTTTGTTGTTTTCATTTAAGTTTTTTAGTTTTTTATCAGGGTACAAATATAAAATCAGATTTAACAGCTGTAAAATAAATTTCTTGGCGATCTAGTAATTTATGATGGAGTTCGACAACACTGGGTGATATTTATTGCAGTGTTGTCTCTCCCTTCAGTCCCAACCGGTCACAGCAGATGCTGGAGGTTTCTTCCTGTTAAAAGGGAGTTTTTCCTTCCCACCGTCGCCAAGTGCTTGCTCATAGGGGGTCGTTTTGACTGTTGGGTTTTCTCTGTATTATTGTAGGGTCTTTACCCACAACATAAAGCACTTTGAGGCGACTGTTTGTCGTGATTTGGCGCTATATAAATAAAACTGAATTGGTGTGTGGGCGAGGCGAGCGTGTCCTTATAGTTATAAATAAATCAGTTTGTGCAGTTAGAAAATATAAACATTTGACTTTATGACAAACCTACCAAGATAATCTTACAAAACAATAAAATATGATCCTGCACACTATCAATAATTTATTCAATCACAGTGTTTCAGCCCACATCGACCTTTATCAGGTCAGCGTGGACACAATAATCTCGTACCCCTAAAATAATTTCCATATTTCATTATGATTTTAACTTTGACTAAATCTGTGGCTGTTTTTGGTTATTTTAAAATTACATACAAATTTTTTTTTTTTTTATAATTTTTGCTTTCTACTTCAGTCACAGTTATTGCTTACTGTCACGTAGTTGAGGATGTAAATATTTTATATTTATACTTTTATTATAACCCTGTCGTAAATAACAGTGATGTTATCTTGACCTTTTCTTCTAGTTATAAAAATTTTAACTTATTTTCTAAGATTTGTATACATGATTCAGCTCATAAATTATTTTATAACTATAAAAATATAATTTAGACTTACATGACAGATTTCCCTACATGATTATTTGTAGCCTTAAAAAAATCACTATAATGAAATTATTGCAATATTGGCAAGAAATTGAAAGATTATGATTGTTTAGTGCTTTGATCTCAACTGAAACTTTGTTTATTGTGTGTTTTGTCTCTTTTTTTGGCAAATTAAACTCACACTAGTGAAGATAGAAAAATTCTGTAACCAGAAATGTTTAAAAACCATAATTCCACAATTACTAAACATTATCATATCATCAATGCCATTGAACTGCAAAAGTTTACATAAATATTTTTGTTGTTTTTGAAGCGTCTGTCTTTCCTTGGCCTGAATCGGATTCTGCAGGAAAACGGTCTTTTCCTGTTTCCTGTTTCCACTCTTTCATCCGCAGCTTTAAACTTTGTTGGGATTTTCTGGAGTCATCTGCCTTTTTTTTCTGTTTCCAGTGCAGCTGTGTCAGGATGATTTATAACGCAACACAGGCGCGGGGGGGTGGGGGAACAAAGAGAAGAAAGGAAAAGGTTCGAAAAGAGGAGAGAAGTTTGCAGACTGTTTGGGGTCACAGTGACTTTTTCAAAAAGGGCAAAGAGAAAAATAAAGTGACACTTCAAAGATTAAGAGCCTCTGTGTGTGTGTGTGTGTTTCCTCGCTTCATTATGAACACACACTAAAAGAAGTTCCCTTTTGTCATTTGTTTTATTGGAGTTGGCTGCAGCGGCTCAAACTTGGCCTGGTTAGAACGGATCAGAACAGGAAGTGTGTACTACTTAGAGGTTTCAGGCCCTTCATAAATCAAAGAGGTTTTTCTGATTGTTGTAACTGCAGTGAAAAGTGCAACTCAGGAAATACAGTGGAAACATCAATGTTACTTTTTCACTATAAAATGGGTTTAACAGCAGAAAGGGCTCCGTAGACAGCCCGAGGATGCTGAGTCAGATCCCGTTTTTTACTAAGTTTTCCAGAATAGACCACATGTCTGCAGTCGCGCGCACACATGCCACCAGTAACAAAATAATAAACCTGTAGGCTCAGTCAGATAAGAAATGGGCTTTATATTGAATGATTGGCAATAATCTTTCCATCAGTTTCTCACTTATTTCACAAAAGAATTTGATTCAATTCCAAATTCAATAACCATCAGCTGATAGTCTAGTCTTAGTTCCAATAGTTGTTCCAGAACATCATCAAGTCACCTCAAGGTGCTTTATATTTTAAAGTAAAGACTACAGAGAAAACCCAACGATCGGACAACCCCCTATGACCAAGCATCTGGTTACAGTGGGAAGGAAAAACTCCCTTTTAACAGGAAGTAACCTCCAGCAGAACCAGGCTCAGGGAGGGGCAGTCATCAAAAGTGAAATATGGACTGAAAGCTTGCCGGCGACTGAAGCTGCACCAAAGTCGGTGATGCATGCTGGACACCTTTCTTGGACTGTCTGTGCACAATAGAGCTCTTTATTTTCCTTTTATTATTTACTTCTCACTCCTTTTATTTACCACATTTTTTTCAAATGCTCCAGTGTGGCTGCCATCCAAAGAAACCAGGTTATGTAAATATCCAGAGAAAACGAGGTGGTTACCTGTGCGGTCAAACTAAGATGAGTAATCAGCTTGTTCTATATAAGTTAGTCACGGCAGGTAGTTTGGCTCATGCTAACTGCTAACTGAAGTTCTTCTAGTTTGACTTGTGATGATTGATTATTGTTGCTTTGGCAGCAGCAAAGACACCCCTCCGAATATCAGGCACTGAATCCTGCCTTAGGACCCCCACCCCCTCCCCCCAACTGTGGTCGCTTTTGGCTACAAAAAACAACAAGACCGGGGATGGACATGAAGCTTAACTCGAGGCTCAATTGAGCGTATTTCATGGACTTTCGTGGAATTATAGTATGTTCAGAACTGATGATTAAATCTGAGAGCTGACTCCACTGAAAGCTCTTTAAACTCAGACTGCACACAAACTTGGATTTATGAGCCAACTCAGTCCTCACTTCCCTCTGTGTTTCCCAGGTGAGCAGTCCCATATAAACAGCCAACTCCACTACTTCACCTGAGGGTGTGTGTGTGTGTGTGTGTGTGTGTACTTGTCTAGCTATTAATGTGAGGACCAATGAAGGTTTATGTAAAGAGAGGACGATGTTTCACCAGGTCTGTTTAAAGGGCTAGCTCAGGGCTCAGGTTAGCTGCCTGAGACTACCTTATCTAAATGAAGAGCTTCACAAACGTGTGTTTAAACTCACGGTCGATCATGGTGACGGTGGTGTGTGTCGCCGGTGGGCTCGTCTGTCCTGCTGATGACACTCTGACTGTCACAGAGTATTTCCTGTATGGCTCCAAGTGGTCCAGCGTCACCGCTGTGACGCCCCCCACCAGCCTCAGTGCCGAGATCAGCTCCCTGTCATCGTAGCGCCGACACTCGACCTCGTAGGAGTCGAAGTCGGCGTGTGGAGGTGACCAGGAGCAGGAGAGGGAGGAGGAGGAGAGAGGGAAGCAGTGGATGGACTTCAGAGAAGAAGGACCTGGAGGAGTCGGGGAGGAGAGGCAAGGAGAGGAAAGAAGTATGGAGAAGGAGAGACAATGAGAAGTTAGGAAAGAATGAAAGGTGATAAAAAGAAGGTCCAATGAAATCTCTTTTTCTTACTTTGCTTTTATGTTTGACCTTCATGAGCAAAATAAACTCCTCATGGTGTTTATTTATTCACACCAGTGAACAAAACCGAGAGCGATGAGTCTGCTGCTCCTAAAGTCCTCATTTACTTTCCCCGATCAGACGATAAAACACCTCTTTAAGAGATGATGAATGTGCACGAGAGAGGCCAGGAAGACGAACGCAAAGGACGACACATTTGTCATTTTGTGGCTGGCAGCAGGAGATGGGAACAAACAGAGTTCAGGATAAATTTGCACTTTTATATTCAAAAGGTGGAAACAAGAGTCTGATCTGTAAAAACACAGCTAATATTACATGTTTACTGAACTATTAAACTGTTTAGGCTAAAACTCCTGCGAGCGTTTAACCTGATTTAACCTCCAAAGGTGGGATTATGGCTGCTGCAGTACAGGTCCTAGCTGTATTAGATGATGGTTTTTCTCATCTTAAGTAATTCTTTTTCTCATCAGCTTTTTACTGCTTAGATGAAATAAAAAGGCTGTCCCTTTATCATGACAGCTGCTCTGGATAAAATAGGCATGAATGCGTTTGCAGAACTTCAGAAAGTGTTTCTTTACTTAACTGCAGAGGAAACATCTTAAACTCATCCTTGAAACGTTAAAAATAATGACAAACCATTAGAGATTATAACACAAACTTCATCTTTAGACATTTAAAGACAAAGCTGGAGAGATTTTAATATTCTGCCCTTATGGTTCTCTTTGAGGAGGTAAACTTATTAATGGGCTTTGAGTGCAGTCATCTGGGTCTAATGCCATGATACAGATCTGCTTTTTAATTTTGTACGTCTCGTGTGAGTGAGCTCAGAATAAGATCTTCTCTGCCAGTATCTACGTACGTGTTCAATACTTTACCACTTCCTCAACTAGAAATTAAAAAGGAAGCTGTGAAGAGAAACTGGGTCATATTTATTTAAATACATGTGACCTGGATATTTTTATTCCTCTCAGTTTCAGTCCCTGCAGCCAAAAACCCTGTGGAAGAACAGGATGTGATTAAAAATGGATTGAGCTCCAGAGAGGCAGAGGAGCAGACAGAGGCTGCTCGCTGCTGCTTTTACACTCGGAGCCTTTGATCTGCCGCCATCTACTGGATTTAAAGTGTAACTACAGCTGGTTTATAAAGTTTCTTTAACCCTTTTGAACCATTTTTTAAACAGAAGACTGTATCTTTTATATAATATTTGCACATTTGACAAAAACATGAATGGAACCATAAATAAAGTTTCAGTCTTATGAGTCTTAGACAGAAATCAGTGAATGCTTTCCCTGATTGTGGGGTTGTAGTTCTCTTATGGGTCACATGTGGGTTTGAGTGACAGCAGTGACTCCAGGTGAGTCTAGGTAGCTTAAAGTGTCAGCTGTAGGTCTGATGTGATCTACCAATTACCAGAAAAGACAACAAGATACAACAACAGGAGATATTAAAGAAAGTAGGTGCGTGAGCTCAATATAAATAAATCTGATTAAATATGTTGACTGCTTCTGCTCTGGAAAGGTGAATATTTTATCTGGATACATTTCAAGTAATAGTTTCACCAACTTGTTCTGATGCTCCTCTGGATTGGTTGGCTCCTGATTGTAGGCCCGCCCTTTGCCCCACCCCCACTGATGGTCATCAGAGTGAAGTTATATTGTCGCCCTGCAAACATCCCCACCCACGATGTGGCTGGTCAGATGAGTTTGTGCTACTACAGCTATCTGGAGGAGTCCACTGCAGGCTGAAGTTACTGTAGTCTCCGTAGGCCGGACCAGACCACGACAGCTCTACCGTGTCATTGGTCGGGCCTTGTTTGACGGACAGGTGGGTGGGCGGTTGGGGAGCTGGAAGAAAAAAGAAACAAACGCACTGATTTTATCATTTGAACTGACAATAAAACATGTGTTTGTCTGTAGTTTAACATCACTTACAAGTGCGTCCAAATGCAGAGACGTTATTGGTCAGGTCTCCACTGTGCGTGATGACCTCAGCGCGGTACAGTCTACCAGGGACCAGGCCAGAGAAAGGTGTGACTCATGTGCTCCGCCCCAAGAGTCTGAGCTCCCAGAGTGGTCCAGAAACGTCGTACAGCACCACCTTACAAAACACAAAAATGTGCAAAAATCAGCACAATTAAATTCTAACTCAGAACACCTCAGATTTTATCTGTTTTTTCAAGATCTGAGAATCCCACTTTTTCCAGGACACGAGGAACCTGTGATCCATCTGTTGCAGATGTCACAGATGCAAACACTGGACTGTGTACCACAGGCCTTCAAGGTGGCAGTAATTAAACCGTTAAAAAGCCACCACTGACCCTTCCTTTTCTCTCCAAAATCCTTGAAAGAGTAGTTGTCAAACAGCTAACTGATCATCTGCAGAGGAACGGTTTATTTGAAGAGTTTCAGTCAGGTTTCAGAATTCATCACAGTACAGAAACAGCATTAGTGAAGGTTACAAATGATCTTCTTACAGCCTCTGACAGTGGACTCATCTCTGTGCTTGTCCTGCTAGGTCTTCAATAGTCAGGCCCCATCTTATCTTAAAGACATCATAGTACCGCATCACCCCAATAGAGAACTTCACTCTATTCATTCACACCTCAATCATACTTGGTGGTGGTAAGCTACTAATGTAGCCACAGCTGCCCTGGGGCAGTCTGACAGAAGCGTGGCTGCCAATTCGTCCCTACGGCCCCTCCGACCACCAACCACATTCACACTTAGGCAATGTGGGTTAAATGTCTTGCCCAGGGACACAATGACAGCACACGCTCAGATGGGGACTCGAACCTGCGACCCTCTGGTTGCAAGATGAGCACCTATCCACTGCACCACTGCCACCCAAGATTAGGCTTTCCTTTATGATCAAGCTTATAGTTAGGGCTGGATCAGGATGACCCTGAACCCTCCCTTGGTTATGCCGCTATAGGCCTAGGCTGCTGGGGGGTTCCCACGATGCACTGAGTGTTTCTGTTCATTCACCTCTTTTTACTCTGTTTATACTTCACTCTGTATTTAATCATTATCAATAATCTCTGTCTCTCTTCCACAGCATGTCTTTTGTCCTGTCTCTCTCCCCTCAGCCCCAAACTGGTCACAGCAGATGACTGCCCCTCCCTGAGCCTGGTTCTGCTGGAGGTTTCTTCCTGTTAAAAGGGAGTTTTTCCTTCCCACTGTCGCCAGATACTTGCTCATTGGGGGTCATTTTGACTGTCTGGGTTTTCTCTGTATTACTGTAGGGTCTTTACCCACATGATAAAGCACCTTGAGGTGACTGTTGTGATTTGACACTATATAAATAAAACTGAACTGAACTGAATAAATGACAGTTTTCTTACTGTAGCCATGCATCAACATTACATAATAATAATAATAATACATTAGTGCAATTATATCTATCAAAACAAGAGGTCTGTCCAAATATAATATTATAGACTTTTACAAGATAAATAAAAGTAAATGAATAACCAAATAAATAAAAACCTTGATTGTCCGTTTACCTGGTAGCTGCTCAAGCTTCCCTCTCCGTGCTGCCAGCTGACTGTCAGCCTGTCCATCTGTCCTGAACCCTCAACCCGAAGAGACGAGTACCGGGAGATGGCACTGCAGAGCAGAGATGGAGGGACAAAAAGGAAAGAGAAATGGTAAAAATACGATTGGGACAGAAGAAGATAAACATCATGGTGGAGAAGAAGAAAAATGATAGAAAGTAAAGATGGAAGAGGAGAAACTAGCAAAGAAGAAGAAGAAATGACCAGAAAGTAGAAAAAATGTGTGTAAGAGGAGAAAGGAACTTCAAACAGTTGAAGATGATGAAATAATGAAGGAAACAACAGGACTGAATCAAGTAAAAGTTGTGCGATGGTTGTGATGTTTATGTCAATAACCACGATGTTACTGACTGACCGGTTCTGGCCAGCACAGATGATTCGCTGCTCATGTCTCTGCTCCAGCTCACCACCTGCAGCTTATACAGGCTTCCTGCTCGCAGGCCGGAGAACACACAGCTGTCTGCAGCTGAGCTCACCTTCTGCAGGTCCACCTGTTCACCTGCGTCCTGGAGAACACGAGGCACACATTGTCACAATGTAACAGTTTAGCATGAACATCAACATCATGCGTGAATGTCAATCCCACCTTGTGATGCTCCTTCCTGCTCCCGGGAGAGCCCTGCCTGTGAGTGGCGGTCCCCTCGGAGATGCTGTAAAGGGACAGGTCATAGATGTCGACATGGCCGTCAGATGGACGCCAGGAGAAGGAGAGGGAGGAGGTGTTGGCCGAAACGACCGTCAGATTACTGACTGCAGCCGGACCTGAAGAAGAAAAGATGAATCTGAGGTCAAAATGTGCATCCTAAAGTCCAGGAGCTACTTTAGAGGAGATAGTTAAATCACAGATTGTATGATGACTATATGTTTCTGCTGTAAAGTTGGACATTTTAACATGGGAGTCTCTCACTGGTGGAGCCTCCAGTGGACGTTACTTTGCCGCTTTTTATCATAACAATTTATATGTCCCTAATTATTCCTCTTAATAAACAACAATAAATAATGCCTCACGTGTTTGTCCCTCTGCTGTCGTCTCCAGTGACTGTACACCGCCGCTCAGTGTCACAACCCTCACACGATACCACTTCCCTGACGTCAGACCCTCCATGAGCTCGCTTCGACTCTCTGCTGCGACTGACTGATTGATCACAATGATGCCGGCCTCATCCAGCAGCTGCAGGCTGTAGCCGTCATACACGCCAACTGGCCGCTCCCAGCTGACGGTGAGGCTATGGGTGGTGTGGTCATTATCAGCCTGCAACGCTGTTACTCTGGCTGGAGCTGCGGGTGAGGGGAGGAAATTTACCTGGATTCAGTCTGGATTCATCAAAATGACAAAATTATAACGATGTGTCAGGCGCCTCACCTGTCCTGCCTGTGGCTGTGTTGCTATTGGTCAGCTTTCCGCTCAATGACTGGACTGTGATGGTGTAGGCATGACCTGGGGTCAGCTCCATAAAGTCCAGCGTGGTGACATGTTTGGGAATGGGACGAGTGTCCACGGCAACTCCGTCCTAAAGACAGGCAACGGTGACAAAAAATCTGTCATTTATTGCTCCACCACCTACTCATCCCTTCATTATGCAGTCTGAACATCAACCTGTTCATCAGTCGACCCAATACATGCACGAGCTGTTCGTGTTGGCGCGGTAGTGGAAGCGCACAAAGTTCTAGCTCTGTTTAGGAACACTCTAACTTACATGCGATGCACTCGGTTGCGTTGGCAGAAGGAGTTTGATCACAGGTGTAAATTTCAGGGGTGGACGCAGTGGACATAAAGAGCAGTGAAAGGACAACACCTCTGTTTTCTTCAACAATGGGCCTTTTTTCAATGGTAGAATATAAATTATGAACCCAACCCATCACTGAATCTTTTGTGCTACACTTAGGGTATACTCACTCTAGGTATGTTTGCCTCATACCATGTTTCAGCACAATAATCCCCACACCCGGCTGGCCTGTGCTTACATTGCCCCTATGGATCCACCACAGGGCACACTTCAGTTTGTTTTACTTTCTCAACTCTCCTCCATTTTTGTTATTTACTTTTTATGGCTGAATATCTGAGAGCCTCACTACATTATATACCAGATCACGTTGAACTGTTACGTGGTGCCTGATTTTTTGGTACATAAATATTTAACAGTTCAAAATTTCCTGGGGGACCGACTGCTCAATGTGTCCTTCCAGTGCTCAAACAAAACCTACAACTGTGGTGGAAGATTCTGATTGATCCATGCCATCCATCCATCCATCCATCCATCCATCCATCCTTCCATCCTTCCTTCCTTCCTTCCTTCCTTCCTTCCTTCCTTCCTTCCTCATCTGCTTATCCTTATCATGGTTGAGGGGGCTGGAGCCTATCCTAGCTTGCATTTTTACAAATCAGATAAATTTTATGAATTAGAACTTAGTTGAAGTTAATCAGCAAGTGGGGGGTAATTAAACCATGTGAAATGTTTAGAGGTTTCTTTGGTAGTAACTCACCATGGTCGACAGGGACACAATGTACATGTCCAGGTCTCCCTCGCCAGGCATCCAGTAAGCCACAAGTCCACCAAGCGAATCTGTCAGACCAGGCTGTGGAGTCAGGCGGAGGTTTCCTACAGCTCTGGGAACTGAAGAGGAGATCGATTTACTAAACTTGGGCCTCAAGATGTTGAAATGGAGTTGTGGACAGGTACTCTGCATTTCTAACCTGTTCGTCCCTCAATGAACTCGGCCCTCTGATATGATCCGCTGAATGTCGACACCACAATCTTATAAAGTCGCCCGGGCGTCAAAGAGGTCAGCCGGTGATGCCGCACCTCGCCACCCAACGTGACCGGAGGGAAAACCCGGGAATCGTTGAAGAGCAGAGTGACCTAAAGGTACAGGAAGTGGTGTGATGAATTAAGTGCATCCTTTGGGATCAAGATATTTTATAATAAGTTTGAAAATTTATAGTGTATGATTGGTCATTTTGAAAAACTGGGGTTATTGCAATCATCAAGAATCTTGAAATTAGCCTTACTGAGGTTAAGGCTTGGAAACAAAAGACATATACCCCCTAATGTATCCTTATAGTTGTTAAATCATTTCAGTGGGAAAATGCATTCAGAATACCTAATTTAACATTTACAAAATACAGTATATTGAAATACTACTTTTTAAAAAATAATTACAGTAATTTATTGTAACAATATTAACCATCTTAAGCATGCTTAAAGTTCCTACATACACTATCATTTGATCGTATTCTAATATTTTGTATTTAAGGGACCATTTATGTCCTATTAATGTACATGATGCTAGCATGACTGGATTAACCTCCTGAAAGGTCCTGGGGGAAATTTTCTCATTTCTTCCCAAACCTATGTTAAAGTTTTCCTCAGACAACCATGAACTGTCTAGTGATCCAGAGCTGAAATACTTAAATCACTTAATTACTCATTTGATGGAAAATTGTAATTTTCATAACTGATTAATCATTTGAATAGCTTTTAGGAACCCCCACCCACCACACCCACCCACCCAAGTGCAGCTTCTCGAATATTACCATTCATTGATTTTTCTCCACCTTTTCATGATAATAAAGTCAACCTTTTGGCCTTTTGATAGCTGCTCACACAAAACAGCATATGCGGTTGATGATATCAAACCAGATGAGAAAAAGTGCTTTCAGACTGCACCAATGGTGCAAAAGGTTCAGATGTTTGTCTATGAATTACTTTAGTACTAAAAGTTTTTAAAGCACAGTGTTGTAGAAATACACCTCATAGTAGTCCACGTCTCCAGGGGCGGGGCTCCAGCTGATGTTCAACTCATCTGTTCCTGCATTGCTTAATAACAGATTCCGTACAGCTGCAGGAACTGAAAAGAAAAAAATTATCCCAATCAGAAGAAAAAGTAGGCACTAAAAAACTATACTGCTCTGTGATGCTACTATGTTATATCTTTGTTCCTTTATCTCTGACTCACAGGTGCGGCCATCGGTGGAGACACTGCTGACGTAGTCTCCACTCCAGGTTTCCACAGTGACAGTGTAGAGTCTACCCGGTGTCAGAGATGAGAAGACACACTCGTTGTGTCCGGCTGAGATGCTCTTATTCTGCAGCACGGTGTGATTGTAACGGATCAGAACCACGTAGCGGTCCAGATCTCCAGCTGCATGCCGCCAGTACACCTGAAAGCACGATACAATATGAAAACATAGTAACATTTAACAAATTTAAAGAATAGATTTCAGCCAATTAATCAACTTTATGACTCTGTAGTTCTAATTTTACTCATATTGGTGCATTTAATGAATTAATCCTTCACCCAGGCTAATTAATCCTGGTTATAGTGAGTACAAATGCTCGAGTTCAACGCTGCTTTGTGGGGTTCCTCAGGGTTTGGTACTTAGCTTATTTTTATTTTTAAGTGTGAATGTTGCTGAGGTATCTTATAAGAGTGCACAACATCAGTGTTATGTAGATGACACCCAGATTTATAATAGCTACAACACCAACATTATTTGTGAGATTTTGTTGTTTACAACGTCCTGACAACATCGAAATAATAATGAATCCTAATTTTTGATTTTCTTGCATATTCCACCTTTATGCAGACAATACCCAGATCTATTTTAGCTGTGTAACTGTGTGTGTAATGGATCTCAATTTGTTTTTAATTAAGCCACCCAAAAAGAGATTTTTATATTGGTTATTTAGGCTTAACGCCGATAATGCACACATTTAATTTAGCTGTGACTCCTTTGCTATGTATAAGATTCTAAAAACATCTCTTCCTGCTTTCGATGGAGATGGTCACATCTTTCTCTCACTCCTGTTCTCCCCATCTTCCCTGCTTTGCTGCTTGCTTTAAGTGCCTCTCTTACATATCGACCGAATAAGAATCAACATGGATCTGGCAAACTGGGCCCTCAACTGATTGTATTTTCTCCACTATGAGATCGGGGAAAGGGGAGCCCGCTTGTCCTCATGGAACAGACCCGGTCAGATATGTCGTTGACCCATGGAGTCTGTGTGTCTTTCAGCACTGTCGGTTAAGGACGTGGAAGACGTATACGGTAACGGGATCTTTTCTGTCTGGGCTTGGAGGATACCTGATTTACTGGGAAATTAAGAGAACCCGGGCAGCAGTTCAGCACCTGGCGAGACTGCACAACCAGATGGATGGGCTATGCAAAACTGTACAGACTCAGACTCAGTACCTGTTGGACTTGAGCCGCAAGTTGGATGTTCATAGTCCAGCTGAGAACATGCTCGCAGGTGGAAGGGATTAGATCTGGAGATAAGTCTGCACAGTGAGGATGGTAACCGAGCAATTTGGACCATTGAATATACTGAGAGTGTCCCAGAGAACTGAAGGCTGGCGAGAAAATAACAAGGCAGTCTGTTCCAAAACATCTCTATTATCAGGAATTCAGCTCCCTTAGCTGGCCTCGAGGCCGATAATCATATCTCTCCGGGACGATGTGTAACAGATGCTCTTCCCCCCTCCCCTCTCTGTGATTTGTGTGAACTGGGATCTGGTGTACCACGACCGCTGATGCACGTCCATCACTATCAGCAAACTGTTTAGGCAGAGAGCTAGGTCCTGACTCCATAATGCCCTGACCCCCTCGTCTCTGTTGGCACCCCCACCATGCTGCTATCCCGGCTTTAAATGTGCTATATGCTTTGCTGAGGTGATTTTTTGGAATCTGAATTGTTTTTAACCTAACTATCCTATTGTTTGTTTTTCTTTCCTGCTCAAATCGGCGGCGCCCTCGTGGCAGCGGCCACAGACACCTATCTCCCCTGTGTGTTAGTTTCGTCTGTCCTCTTGGATGAGTGTTCTGAAATGCAGTTTCATTGAATGTCTTGATGTATAATGACAATAAATTTTTCTTGATTCTTGAAATTAAATAAATATATATATTTTATGTAGAAATTTAAAGTTTATTTGACAGTGAACTAAGCTTTACTATTCACGCTAACTGAAATTTTCCAGGTCTGTTTATTTCATTTTAGGAAAATTTCTAAGTTTAAGTCATTCCTTTCAGTGTCTTGATTGCTGTAACTCACTTTTCTTTGTCTGATGTTCTCAGTCTGGGCACCCCTACACAAATTGTCTGCCGCTGTCACTGATTATAACAAAAAGAAAACACTTGCTCTGCCATGCACTCTGGATCCAGAATCATAGATAAAGAAACTCTCGAACAGTATAGCAGAAGTGGTTGCAGAAATGGTTGCCTACCACAGATTATTTAGAGCAGACACGAGTTAATTTAAACCAGTGAGAACTTTTATTTACTCTACTTTTGTTTCTTGTAAAAAATAATGAAATTTTTCCTCTTAAATCCTCTAAACAAACCCATAATTTAGCTGCTCAGAGCCTTAGGTTGTTGCACTGGTTCAGAAGTAGAACTGTATTCTATTTAGATTTGGCACCCAAAATGGTTCAAATACCCTGGAAAGCTCTGTTTCTGCGATGTAGATCGCATTTCACTAAGCAAGCTTTAAAATAAGTTATTGATAAATAAATATATAAAACTGCAATAACACTATATGAAATAAATGTTATTCCTGTTACACAGACTCACCTTGAGGAAGATCGTCTCTTGCAGAGTGAACAGCTGTTGGATTTTGCACAGTGGCGGGTTCTGCAAGCACAAGAAAGAATATGAAACAAAATGCAAGGCAACCTAGATGTTTCAATTTAATACAAGCAAAAATGGCTGTAAACACATGCGTAAATAGTAAAATAAACATGAGCAAAAGACTTTGAAGCCAAAGAACTGGATTCTTACGTGTTCGAGCTTGAACGGTGGTAGTGTTCTCCACGCTGCCACTCCTTGTTGTGAGGACCACTGAGTGCCAGCCGTCCAGCCGCCGGTGACCTGGAGGGGCAGCTCAGGTGGCGAGGAGTGGGACACGACGAATGTGTGGACACAGGACTTCCATCTTGTCATAAAGGCGGACCAGGTAGCTGTCCACTGCTTCCTGACACAGGATGCCACGACACCTGCAGAGCATCGGACTTGCCACCATTTGAAACGGTTATCTCAGAGACTGACTCTGGGGCTGAAAATAAAAGATTATTGTCTTTTGTTTTTGCTGTAGTGTTAAATATTCTTTAGAAAGAGTTAAAGAAGTGCTGAAATTGTAAGAAAAAAAATTAAGTAGAAGAACAACATGAGTCACTGTTAGATTTCCTAATGTTTTCATTAGAAAAAAACAATAAAAATGCTGAATAGCAGGTTTGACCGCCATTGCATGTACAGCAATAATGCCATTTACTGACCATTAGAAGGTTATCTGAGAGGGCTGTACATGGAATTTGTTTGTGTAGAAGCAGAACAATACACACAGACACTTACACAGTATCCTGAAAATAACCGGGACATTCTATGGGAACACAATACAGTAAGTGGTCTGAACAGGAAGTGTGTATTTGCTTATATAAGTATTTATGTGAGGTCCAATATGAGGCTTAGTCTTTCTGAGGGCATTTGAAGGCCAGTCCCAAAGTTGGTCTTCATGATTAAATAGGCATTCAGAGGGATGCATCTCTTAAAATGTCAAAGGAACTAAAAGCCTCCTTCAGCGAAACAAGTCCAGACTTGTTTTGAGTGCTCAGATTAGAATCTGGTTTCAGTGGGACACACTGGTCCCAAGAAGGTAACATGCCTATCTTATAGTGCCCATAAAGGTAGACAAACAAGCGTGTGTGTGTGTCTCTCTCAAAGGAAGCCTTTGAGCACTGGGAGTGTCTGTGTGTGTGGAACATTCCAGACTTTCTTTTTAGCATTTTAGCCATTGTTTTAAAAATCACCTGATGTTATCAGATAACATACTTTTACTTGCTACCTTAGTGAGGACCCAGGACACTCTAACTACAACAACCTGAACCCACACCTGATCGTAACCTACATCCCATATGACAAGCCATCAACATTCAGAAATATCACAATTTCATGCTTTCAGTAAACATAAAGTAAGTGAATAAACAATATTTAGATGTGTTTTTACGGTGTTTTACAAACATGCAACTGCAAACAAGTTTTGTTGTTTCTTTAACATGATGTGGGCCCAAAGAATAAATCCTATAGTAGATTAATCACATCCAGCATTTTTGTGACTGCTAACCAAAAGAAAAACTATCAACACCATTCACACTGTAGGGCACCAAGTCTCTTTAACAAATTATAAGCATTATATAAGCAAAATAATAACCATAGACCCAATGCTATAAAAATATACTCTGTGTGCAATAAATAAAAACTGGAGCCCCACAGTGTGCAAGCCAAAATATTTTCTGCTTTATGCTTGTTTTCTTAATTTTTGAGGGGTGGGGTTGGGGAGTTGAGGCGAGTGTTTGTTGTGATTTGGTGCTATATAAATAAAATTAAATTGAACTGAACTTAGTGTAAACATGCTGAAGGAGGCTTTTAGTTCCTCTGACATTTTAAGAGATGTGAATGTATTTGGATAATTTTATAATTTTCATAATTTGATCATTTTGATTATTTGAAGCCTATTAATAATCACACTAATTATGTCACATATGGAACTAAACACTGCCGATCAAACTTTGTTCAAATTAAAAAATAAACAAATAAATCATGCAAATATCTAAAACTATTATTATAACTATCTTTTTACACCAAAAAGCCAAAACTGTGTTTTAGATTAGCTTAGGGGCTACTCAGAGTTCTGTACTTTTTGTTTTTATTATTTCTCTGATTCTTTTTTCTCTTTGTTTGTGCGTTTGCTTGACTTTCAACCAAGGCTAAAAAAATGATATTTTTTCTTACCATGGGGAAAAAAAACAATAATTTAATATATTTTCCATGATTTGTCTTACTCTCTTTTTTGTCTTACCTGTTTATATATTTTATGTCTGCATTGTTTGTGTTATCCACTGTTTTATAACATGTATAATAATTATTATTATTATCATCATTTTTGCTGTTAAAATTTCTAGACAACTCAGTTTGTGAAATTTTTAGAAAATGTGTGATGCAGTTCAAAGTTTCTTTCTGAGACAATCAAAAAAAACCTTTTTTTAACAAAATATTTTTATGACATTTAAAAAGAAAAAAATTTATAACCATAACAGAAGCTAAGAGCCACTACTTATAAGCCAGTTTTTTTTTCTTGTAAGTTAAGCAAATTTAGAGATAATGACTACATTTCAATATTTAATAATAATAATTTCAATTTTACAGGAAGCACTGAGTCAAATCGGGACATTTTTCAGTTGCTGTAAACTGTTTGTTGACATTCCTGCTTGGACTGTTGTTTGTTTGAGAGGGTCACTGAGTTTTTCCTGTTAACAGAAGTTGACTCTGTTCGACACAAGGGAACACACAGGAATATTGTCTCTGCACAATAAAATCCAGACTGACCGGCAGTCAAACAATATTACATAAGCTGTTGTGCATTTGTGTATTGTGAACATTTAACAGTTCTCTGGCTTCCTGAATAGTAATAACAGCTGCCATCACTGGCACTTTTTGTTAACATGATTTTTTTCTCATAAACCAGAATAAGAAAAAAATCAGGGCAAATAAATATTGAGTTTTCAAACAATGTCACACTTATGTGTGCACAAAGAGTTCAAACACAACTGTAACCTTACCACGTCCTAAAATTATGTAAATGCAATCAGGCATATGTTATCTGTTTTTTCTGTATTTATACCATACTCTTGAATCAATCCACTGATAAAACGTACTAAATATACTTTCATTTGAGAGACACGAAGCATTCATAAAATCTCACCTGTGCGTGCCGCCTGACTGACGGCTTTAGACTGCAGCTTCCCACTGACAGTGACGGCCTGCAGCCTGTAGAGGGTGCCAGGTGCCAAACCAGCCAGCAGCAGAGAAGAAGAGCCAACTGGAAGGCTGTATTTCTGAACCACAACACTGTAAAGGAATAGACAGTTTAATATTCACACTTACATAAATAAGTTTATTCAGTATGAATAAATGGTAACTTTCTTTTCATCCTGTATAATGAGGGAATTTAAAGGCTGCTGTGGATGCTGCTGGTTAAACAGATGATTGTAGTTACTCTGATCCGCTTCACAAACAGAAGTGTAACAGTGTTAAGACACAGGCTGAAAAATGAGTGATCTCAGATGTGCGACCTGATGTAATGCTGTTTAGATTTTACAGGTATTTTAAGTATCCTGTTCACACAGAAGGTCTCAGTTTCCCTAAAAACACACCTATCCTGCAGCAGTGTCAGTGTGTATGAGTCCACATCTCCTGGTGGTTTTTCCCATGAGGCCTGGAGGCTGTTGACTCCTGAGTTACTCAGAGTAATGACAAGCAACGCCATGGGAACTGAAGACAAACAAAAACACATTAAGAACTTAAAATGCTGAAGATGAACCTTTTCCCAAAGTGTAAATACTTTAACATTAATTAAACTATTTCCACTCAGTTTTAAAACTATGGTTTTTATTACTTTTTTAAAACTTTTTTATTGTTTTATTAGTGCTATTTTTGTGGCAAATTATTTTGGCTATAGTGGCATAAAATGAAAGTGTAATTATAGCATTATTTTATATGAATTTATAATTTAATTAATTAATATTAATTTATAAACGTGATTTAAATTCACATTTATATGTCTTATACAATGAATATATCGATTCATCGATTGCTGTTCAAACTGTACTTAAAATTCACTTAGTTGAGAAAGATTTTCATGTTTTAACATGTTAAACTCAGTTGGTGTTCTTTCCTACAGTACCTCCTGGGGACCCACTGTTTTACTGTCCCCACAAAGCGGTACATAGGCACGCACCTGTTCTCCCCTCCACAGACACAGAGGTGTTCAGTTTCCCACTTCTGGTTGTCACGGTGATGGTGTACTGTCTCCCAGGTGTGAGCACATTGAACGTGCACTCCCTCATGCTAGGCTCCACCTTCCTGGTATCCATAGAGATGTTACCTATGAGACAGCAGTAAGTATAATGAAGAAAAATAATCTGTTTGCAACTTTTTAGTTACAAAAGAATCAATTTTACATTATGAAACATAGAAAAGAACAGTGCTGATATCAAAAAGTTTGCCAACAAACAAACAACAAAGACGGCTAGGATGCACTATGTTATTACCGTGGTAAATGGTGAGAAAGTAACTGTCACGTGACCCGAAAGGTGCATGGCTCCACATAGCACTGAGTGAGGTCTCGTCAGAATGCCGAATGTGTAGGTCTGACACCGGAGCAGGAGCTGCAGAGACAAATGGAAAAGCAGGAACCTTTATTGACAGTTGTTACCCTGCCACCCCAGTACGGGAGTCCAGTTCTGCCCCCACTTTGAAGTGCTGAGATTACTTGGTACCTGAGAAGGTACCATTTATTAATTTATGGGCTGTATGTACTTGTTCTGACCTGTTGATCCCTCACAGCTGCTCTCAGCCATCAGTCCTCCACTCTCCACTCTCAGCACGGCTCTGTACACCCGCCCTGGTGTTAGACTTGTCCTGGGGATGCTGAAGTTCATGGCCTCTGACTGAAGAGAGGTGGTGAATACCGGCTGAGAGCCATCAAACAGGAACAGCGTGTAGTTCTCCCAGTGACCAGCTGGAGACGACCAAGCCAGGAGGAGGCCACCAGAGGAGGTTGGAGACAAGGTGAGGAGGGATGCTGCAGCTGGAGCTGGACACATAATGATGACAGGATAAGAGAAAGGGGGAAGAAAGAGAGAGAAAGAGAGAGAGAGAGCTTCATTTCATCATCTCACCTGTCCGGACGGTGATTTTTGATTGGTTTGTCAATCCGCCGCTTCTGGAAGTCACTGCGAGTTCATAGGCTGAGCCAGGAATCAGGTGATGGACGGCGACCTCCGTGACGTTCCGATGCAGGGTCGTCTCCCAGAGGCTCCCGGTGCTGGATAAGAGTGTGACAATCAGATCGTCCAGGTCTCCTTTGGGCTGTTGCCACGACAACATCAAGCTGGTGCTGTTGTTGTAGTCGGTGGTGAGGTTGGACACAGCCGAGGGCACTGGAGAGAAAAGGGACCCAAATATAATGTTTACTTCTTTCCTATTTTTCCTTTCTGCCTTCCTAATTTATCTCCTTGACACTCTGTCCTTCTTTACTTCCTTTTGTTCCTTTAGAGCTTGTTTCCTTCTTGGTTTCCTTTCCTTTGTTTCGGTTTTCTCCCACTGTCCTTCTTTTCTGTCTCAGTTCTTCTAGTTTTTACTTCATTTTATTTTCTCTATTTTCTTTTCCCCACTTTCATCTTGGTTTCTTCTTTTTCCCCCACTCAGACTCCTTTGTTTCTTCTGATCTTTCCCTTGTTTTATTCTTTCCTTCCATCCTTTTCTTGCTTCAGTTTCTGTTCAATGTTCATTTCCTCCTTTTCTTTCTTTTTGTTACTTTCTTTATCTTTGCCTTTTATGTTTCCTTCTTTTTATCCTTTTGTTCATCCTGCCCATCTACTTTGTTTTTATCTTTTTCATTACTCGTTTTCCTTGTTTCCTTGTGCATCTCTTGTGTCTTCTTATTTTTTCCTTTGTTGCTTCTTTCTCTCTTCCGTTTGTACTTCATTCTTTCAACCCTTGTTTCCTTTCCTTCCTTCTACCTTTAGCTCTCCCCTTATTGCTTCCTCCCTTCTCTCTCTCTCGCCTCACCTGTCTGAGCTTCGATCGTCTGGCTGTTTTGCAGCTCACCCCCCTCCGTCACCACGGTAACGTTGTACAGTCGTCCTGGCGTCAGGTGGTTGAGTGTGTGTCGGGTCGTCGTGCTCTCTAAAGTCTCGTTCTTCAGCAGACCTGCAGATGAGAACGCGGAGAAGAAGTTAGGAGGCTGAGCCTGGAGCTTCAGCCTGCTGCAGATGCTCAGTTACAGGCAGTCTGCTAACAGGGGACAGCCAATCAGGAAAAAGATGGCTTAATGGAGGAGGGCCTTAAAAGGGAAGGAGCTAAAACAGGGTTGGTAGGAAGGCTCAGCAGAACATGAACAAGGATTATTTTGAACTATGACTCATGCAAAGCTGCCCTAGTGGACAGGAGCAGTTCCAGGTGAGGCGGCAGTCGGAGTGAATGAATGACTGCAGGCTGACTTTTCTGACTGGTTATTACAGTCGGCTGCAATAACCAGTCAGACATACCTGACTGATCTGGGCTCTGAGGCTGCTCCCACAGCTGCAGCCTGAAGCGTTGCGTCCGGCCGTGTCCGGCCTGCCAGGACAGACCGAGGCTGCTGCAGGTCCTGGATGTGACCGCCAGCCCGATCACCGCCGACGGCTCTGATGAAAACACAACACAGACCACAGATGAAACACTCAGCAGGAAACATTTAAACGCCCTTTTCTGTATTTAAGTTTAATTTAAATTTCAGATGTTTTGTTTAACATTTGCAACACATTTTTAATGAATCTTTGAAAACACTCTGAGCTGTGCTGGTGTGTGCTCATTCCTTTAACGGCAAACTTTTCCTTTACTGTAAACGAGTTCATGTAACTTCATTTGTAGCCTGATTGCTTTTAAAGTTAACATGAAGTCATTTGTACGTTTTGCCCCGTATGCTTGTTTTACCTGATTTTTTTTTGCACTTAACTTGAATTCATGTGACTTATCCTCCTTAATTACTACACACACAATATAATTAAGTAATTAATAACTAACTTGCCCAGTTAGGTTGGCTGTACTGGTTTTTCTTGTTTATTTTGCCCATTTTTAAGTAAAGCCACTTTATTAAACTTTGAGTTTATTTTTGGGGATGTTGCGTCCTGATAATTGTCTTTGACCTCAGACTGAAGTGGCTCACGACACAAACGCACTTAACCTTGTGCAGAGAGAAAGGCAGTGTGGCAGAAATTCATCAGGACTGGTTTTAAGTGTGCGTGTGCGTGTTTGTGTGTGTGAGAACAGGACTCCCACGGTGCTCAGACTTTGATGGCAAGGCCGCGGATGGAAGCGATGGATCCTTTTCCTGCTGAAACCTCCCTGCAGTCCGACTGACCTTCATGTTCAAAATACATAATTCACCTTAAAGGAACAGTTCCACCATTTCAGAAACAACATGCGACTCAAGCTAAACAAACCTAAACACATCCTTATGTTACACAACCGCCACAATGAAAAACCAAGGCCTCAACACAGCAGGTGTGAGCGCGATGCAGGTCGAGGCCCTGTCAGGGGTCCACGGTCATTTCTTCTTCTGTTTTAAAGCTTTTCTGACCCAGACTTGAAAACAATAGCAAGCTATGATCGGTCTGAAGAATTTAGGACCGCTTTTAGTAACTTTTCTGTGCCACCATTTGTCCAACAGAGAGAATGTACATCTTTACTGCTCCTTCATCCACTTCAAATAAATCTGTGATGTAGCTGGTGTCAGTAAATGCCACCCTGCTAATGGTTAAAAGACCCTGAAGGAGTACAGACATCATCATAGGCCTTCACTGTGAAATCACAGACTACAAGCATAGGATTTTTCATGTGTGGCACTCATTTATGAAAACTTTCAGAACTCTTTTGTAGCCTGAACCCAAAATTAGACACTTCAGTTTTGCTCTGTTGCCTCCAGCTCTCTGAAATAAGCACAGGAAACAAATGCTTGTATTTCTTCAATTTAAAGCATTCACTCATCATTATAATCTGCTCCTTAAATCTGATGTCAGGCGACATTTTCGGGTTTCCCAAAATCAACAAAATCAGAGTTAAAACGGTCCAGATTCTTTCAGCTCCAATCAAATAATCAGTGTGCCTACATCAGGTGTCACAATAAAGTTTAATGTCCAGACATTCATGATGACGAGGTTTCGTTGAGTTAGAAGTTAGCTAGCTGGTTTCCATCTACAGATGTTCTGACTTTATTTCTAAAAAAATCTAAAATGTACAACACTGCTCTAACTTTGCATGTTTAAGACTAAAACCGAGCAGTGATGTTTGGAAGGTTTGGGAAGTTGGGCTAGATTACATACAGTGATGCTCTAGCCTATATGGTGGCTAGCTACAGAGCTAAGGCTAATATAAGAACATTAGCAGGAGGAAGAAACTGTTCTCAGTAATGGTTCATGTTGATGGTGAGCAGTCAAACACCATCATATGACAAGAAGAAGATGGCAAAAATGGACCAAACTACGGCCAAGAGGATCCGAGATGCTCCTTCATCATATGTTTGAGTGGTTTGGATTACTCTCTATGAAAAAAAGTCCTGATCCTGAGCTTAACGCAACCTGGTTAAATATTTAAGTTTGAATTAAAACTTTAACTACACACCCATCACTGCAGATTATTAGCTTATCTAAGCTTTCTTAATACTGACTTTGGGTTTATAACGTTCTTCGCTCTTTGAGTCTCGACAGAGTTACCTGGTTCATAGATTGGTTAATTGATTGATAGTCTTGGGGAATGCGGTAAAAATACTTCTCCAGTGCATCAAAGGTCAGTGGATGTAACAGCCAGCGTGCCTCCAAAGATAAGCACAAGTGTTTTGCATTGCTGAGAAGGTTACTGCTGGGACTCGACTGGGTGCAGTAACACCCAGTTTTCCCCAAACTCAACGCACACATGAGCACAAACACTAACTCGCACACACCCTCACACCCTTTCCCAGTGCTTCCCACAGAACAAAGAAACAATGGAGGCAGGAAATGGCTGAACCCTGAGCTCTGCCCACGATGGAAATACACACTGAGGGTCCAACTTCTGTTCTGGATCCCGCCAGTGTGGAGACACAACACACACATGCATGCACTTTAACAGCTCTATCACTCTCTCTCAGCAGGGCAGGGGTATCCTGTAGCTAATCACAGAGCTGCAGAGAGGGGAAGCTGCCTGACATTAACTCTGAGACACACAAAGACGTGGAGGTCGAGTCCTGTTTGCTCACTTCAAACACGAGAGGGCAGAGGAGAAACAATACAATGAAACAGAATACAATAGACTGTTAGATTCACTGCAGTGAATTTAATTGAATTTATAGTTAATTTAAGTCTGTGGACCGGTACAGGTACAGTGTGTTTAGCAGTCTGTCAAATTAAATCAGAATTACTGCCTCATATCTCACGCTCTAATAAAACCCTACAAGCAGCAGCAGAAATGTGACGTGTTCAACATAAATGACTTTGATGCTGTAATTGTGCACCTACGTGTGATGAATACGGATACTTCCTGCAATAGTATCCATATTTTTGTGAATATCTTCCACACATCTGGACTGGATCAGGACTTACTGGTGTGCACGGTGATGTTTGCAGACTCCTCATCTCTCTTTGACTGCACCTGCAGGTGGTAGGTGGTCCCAGGCGCCAGGTGATCCAAAACACAGGTGAAAACCTCTGTCACGCCCTTGTTTCCTTCATCCTCGATTCCTAGCTGGTTAGTTCCCAGACGGTTTGCTCTGCTTCCCCCCTCCACCACCTCCTCTTCTCCTTGCCTCCTGCTGCCGATCTCATTTGTCTCCAGTTCCGGCTCTTCTCTTCTTCTGCACTCAGTGCCATCTGTATCTGGAGAGGTCACAGTAAAAGAGCAGTCCTGTCCAGGTGTGCTCACAGTCAGTGATATGGAGTCCAGACTGGATGCTGGTTCAGATAAGGAGATGCTACATGGGAATGAAGCTACATGTTCCTCCGCGGGAGCCGTGCTGCTCACATCCTGACAAAGATATGAAACAAACATCAGTGACGAAACATCGGGAGGACAATTTCTGAAATCAAAGTAGAAACTGAGTTTTTTCCAGTTGTTCATGACCAACATGGAAACCAGTTAATACCAAGCAGCAACTTCCAGGTCTGAGAAAGAAAGACAAAAGCTGCAGTTCCTCTAATGTCCACACGAGGCATCAAAAGTCCCCATAGACTCCCATGTTAAAGCTTTACAGCAGCCGGTGCCCTTTAATTGAAATGCCTCTGGGCACTTATTTATTTAAAAACTGCTCTGATATCTCACATAATCAAGTCTTATAAGAAGTGCTTCAAAACTTTGGTGACTTTGCTTTTATTTGACATCAGTTTGGACAGATGTGTCTCGGCTAAGATATAATTCATGGTGCCATAAACGGAGATTTAGATTTTAAGACCACTGGCTCATTCCCCCCCGACTCAAACATCATGAGAACACACTCATTGCAGAGATGTAGGCACACCCATTGTCTGGAGATGATGATGCTGCAGGAGCGTTTCCAGAAGTTCCTACAGACATGTTAATGCTGGAGAGTTCAGGAATCTACAGCCTCTGTTTTCCATGAGAGAGGAAACAACAAACTTTTATAGTCTGCTTTCAAGTCTACAGGAGAGCTCATTCCCAAAATTAAGACGTTAGGCGGTCCTTTGATCCCATTGTTCTGATAACTTTCTGAAGTTCTGGCTGTAGAGGAATGCAGCCAAAACTTCAGTAATGCTGAGGTCTCCTCCTTACATACCTTCCTCTCCTTTCTTATATGAAATTTTGATAAGCCAGGAAAAACATTTTTTCAGTTTTCCTAAATATTTTGTTTCCAAATATTTTTGTGGTCTGAACCCATACATGGATAATTATGGGTCGAGGGCAATGGATCAGAGGGTGTTGGCGCCCTGATGCTCCAACGAGGTAACAGCCCAGTGTTGGAGACCTGCAGAGTTGGTGTTGGGGTATCAGAGGGGTGCTGGAAACTGGAGTCCTTTCTGAACCTTGTTTTGAGCTTTGTTTTTTTTCCCTACTTGCTTCTGGTTTAACTCACTGGTTAACTGCTCAGCTGGATTCAGGAAAGCATCGTGGCTCAGTTAGATAGCAGACAGAAACTGATGTCACCTGTTACGTTTTGGACTCTGGATTTTTAAGCTTTTAAGCCAGAAGTGACCATACTTGACATACAAGAGGGTGGAGTGCTAAGATTGGAGGAACTGCAGCTCTTGACTTCATTTTACAGCCCAGATGCTGCTGATACTGAAACACCCCCCCTTGACAGTATTAACACAACACACTGAAACACGCTGTCACTAATGCAATACCCGGTTGTGTCAACCGTGTGCACGACTGAGTCGTGCCAGCCGTGCAGTTTTGAAAAAACAAAATCAATTACTGGGAACGAGAGCGAGATGCACAAAGTCGGCCAAAAGAAGCACAAGCAGAGTCAAATCTATTTGGGTCGCTGTGAGAAGGTTCAATCCAGAATGGCAGAAAACTGGACTAACCGATCAGCAACTGTTTGCTGCAAAATATAAAGATGAACGGATTTTATTAGGCGCTTTGGGCTTTGAGAGCTGCAGAGTTTCTGAAGCATCCAACAAGCTGCTGTGGCCGTAAATCAGCGGTGCTATTTAAAG